>JAJONR010001677.1:0-122495 GCA_029582245.1 Solanum etuberosum
TGTTGAGAATATAATTAAATAATAAAAGTGTGCTCTCTCTAACAGCTTAAGCTTTTAGATGAGATGGTAACACACTTCAACAATAGTAAACTAATATTCGTGAAGTTTATGATGCCTTATTAGAGTTTAATTTTCGTTTGTTTTTCCCCTTGCACTAGCCTTGCTCAAGAGCTTGGTATCTACTTTCCTTGTAGTGCTTTAATAATTTTCCTTGTGCAACTGCTTTCTTGATCAGTGCTGCTCCTCGATACTTCTGGATGACAAGGAGCGTCGAGACATTTTGAAGAAGATGAGAAATCCAAGAACTGAGTTTTTGAAGAAGAGTGAACTACATAAAAGGGTTGTGAAAAGGTGTAATGCCATGGCAGGTGGCCAGAAGACTGCCACATGTTCCAAATGCGGATACATGAATGGTTTGATATTCTTCTCCATCTCCATTGTTTTGGGTGAATTTGTTCGGTCTAGATTCCATCTACATTTCTATTGACTAGTCATTATGCATTTGTGTTCCACATGTATTTCACGTGATTTTAAAGAACATATTTGAAAATATCTTATGAAAATGTTGTATCAATAACCTAATGCGGAATTCAAAATGATTCGGATATTCTTTGAACTTGTAAATGTGAAAAAACATCATTTAGTCAAATATTAATGTGTGTAACAAATCCTTATTAAGTAGTAGGTTTTTAAGGGGGCCAACTTGTGGGCCAGGGGTCAACCTGATAACAAGTATCGCCTCCTCGCCCATTATTGTGATATACTTTTATCACAACTTTTTAAAGATTAGTCAAACGACACAAACGCGGTGCATATGATAAGCTAAATTCTTTTTTTTTTTTGAGGAACTATGATAAGCTAAATTCTATCTTACAATAGCTGTATAAACACAATATAAATGATACTAAGATGTAAAGACAATGTGTATGCGTGATTTTTCCATCATTAGTAAAAGTATTTACCTTAAAAAATATATCAAACTTTATAAAATTTTTGTTGAACCATGTGACCATCTCACTAAAAGCTTAAGTTGTTAGTGAGAATACACTTTTATTTACTTAGTTATGTCTTTAACACACCCCATCACGTGAGTGCATGATTCTTTTTTCATGAGCCAAACACGTTAAATTTCATTTTAATATTGGGAGGCAGTAAGAATCGAACCCAGGACCTCTATCTTCTCTAGTACCATGTTGAAGTGTGCCACCATCTCATCGAAACCCTTCATCTGTTAGAAAGAGCACAATTTTTTTTATTTTATAAATAATCAATAAGAGAATTTATAAATACTTGTACTAAGCTAGTGGCCAATGCAACAAGCGTAGTTACAAATTGTGCAAATTTTCTATTGTTTCTAGCATTGCATCTATGTTATGTACAATAATTAGTTTGCACCAAATAGCTACCAAAAAGATATATCTATATTTAATGGGTATAAATGTCTCTCCTTTTGCTTGATTATTATGTCTTGAACAATTTCAAATGATTAATTTGAGAGTTTGATGAGATATTAGGGGAGGCTGCGTTACTCTATGGTCTTGCACGGTCACAATACCCTCTCAATCTCGTTGTTTATTTTATTCTTTTATATTTGTTAATTGTAGGTATGGTGAAAAAGCTTCAGTTAAAAATCACACATGAACAAGGAAATCGTATCTTGGATGAGATCAATGTAGCTATCTCTGACAAGAGAGAGCTCAGGGCATCTGTTAGTGTGCCTCCAGAAATTGACCCAAAAGTAGTTTACTCCCTTTTCAAGAATATGTCCGATGAGGTATTGCTTAATATTTTGTTAATTCGTACGCCCTTTCGTCCTTCTTCTGAACTAATTCACTTGGTTGTCTAGTTCTACTTTTTTATTATACTTTCTACCATTGTTCAGTTTCAACAAAGATTATACTTTCTACCATTGTTCTCTCATGATTCTGTGCAGGATTGTGAGTTACTCTACCTTAGTGATAGACCAGAAAAACTCCTTGTTACAAGTATTCCGGTGCCACCAATAGCTATTCGCCCTTCAGTATTTGTGGATGGTGGAACACAGAGGTCATATGCAACTCTTTGACTTTTAACTTATACTTTGATCTAGAATGTATGTTGACAATAGAAGATATTTTACTGCAAAAATGTTTTTTTCACACTTCAAAGTATTTTAGTTATTTATAAGTTCCCTTTTCTGTCAATTTTGGGTTCATAGGTAGCTGTACTACTTGTTTTGGGATGTGAACTTTTTGAGGTTCATATCTGTTTTGGGATGTCAATTTTGGTTCATTGGTAGCATGCTTACAATACTTATATAACGTCCATATCTGTTGAAATTTCTCAAGCAAAAGGACTCAGAGGAGTAGTCTTGATGCTTCCATCTTCTTACAAATTTTCTTCACTTAACCAAAAAATAATTAGGTCCAGTTGTACCAAGTCTATCCACGAGATTCTTCCCTAGTGATGTCATACGATTTGAAACCAATGGAAAAATAGGTCAAATTGTCTTCCATCTTGGCTTGGTTAAGATTTCCGGGCAAGGGTTGCCAGATTATACACTCTAAGTTGACTTTCTGTTGGTTGAAAAGGTTAGAAAAAGTTTACCTCGGGGGATGTGCCTGGGAACATTTTTTACTCTGCCTGTATTAGCTCAATAATTTTTGTTCTATGAAACTTCAATCCCTGAGATTGTCACCAATACTCTTCTTCTTTTGTAGCTTTACATGATTGACACATTGATATTCTGATAGATGCTCAATTACCACTTGAAGCCTGGCTTTGTATTTGCTGTGCTATTATCTCTCACATTAATATTCAAATACTTTTGACAACTCCCTGAAGTTGCTTAGTTGCTTGTTGCAGCAATGAAAATGACATCACGGAGAGGCTTAAGCGCATTATTCAAGCAAATGCCAGTCTTCATCAAGAGATGTCTGATTCCAGTCCTGTTAAGAGTCTGGTAATTTTTGGTTGACTTTCTGCTCTTTTTGAAAGTTAATGATTCAGTGTTCTCAGTTATCATCTTTTTGTAACTCTTTTTTGGTTGTTAATTAGATGGAATATTTACCATGTTTCTCCTGGACCTCATATTTAATGTGTTGCATTTCTTTTATGTTATAGTTGAATTGTGTACTTGATGAGAAGTATTAAGCATATTTTGATATCTACTGTATTTTACTCTTTGACAAAATATTTTACGTCACATAGGAGACATTTTAGGAGTCTATTTTTCTTAAAAGTGATGTTGAGGAGCCTAATATTATTGTAACTCCCTTTCCATAATTGTGGGTGTCTATGCGTGTTTGGTTTTTCTTGCAACAAGTATTGTTTTTTTATTTGGATGACCGTGGTGTCCGGGCTAGCTTTCGCGCACCTCGACTAATTCCACGAGATACCTACCACCTCCCACCAGCAGCAACAAGTACTAGGTAACTCTGTCCACCAAGGCTACGATAGATAATCACTTAGTGTTTTTTGTCTCCGCTGAGTTTGCAACAAGTATTGTTTAGAGTGTTAACAGGAATCTCAATTAGTCATAGTTCATATTGATGTTTTGGAGTTGTATAAAATCCCGTGGTAGGTATTAGAGCATCCGGAGAAAGTTTATTAAGATTATGGGCCGCTTAACCATCTGCATGAAGGTTTCAGTTAAATGCTTAGGTCTTTGATGTGGTATCTGAGCCCGTCTTTGTTGGTCGTGAAGAAAATTGACCTTGGATCTAATTTAACCCCCAAAACTAATTCATCCAACGAAGATTGTACATGCCACATATATGAAGACAAACAACAAATTCCCTCACAAATGTGTAGCACTCTTAACACCCCCTCCCCCGGGCATGCCCAGGATTGGACATTTGAACTGTTTATAAAATAATGTGGGGCCCAACACTGGAAACCCATCAACAGGAATGGGCCTGATCTTTACACCAAGGGAAGACAATGGAGCTTGGGGCGTAATTCAACCCCAAAATTTAACTACTAAGGTGAGAATTGTCCAAAATTATATGAAGACAATGACACATTTTCTCACCTTGTCTTGAAGCCTTAACATTTCATGTTTCCTCATTTGTAGGTCCACATTCAAGTCCACTTGTGAACCTCAAAAACTGAGTTGTGTGTGAGGTATATAGAGTCTCACATCTGATAAATAAGGGCATCCAATGGGGATTTAAAGGTCTTAGGGTCACCTCACTTGATTTTAGGTTTTAGGTTGGATTTACCGGTTCTTTCACCCTCAATACTTGGGGTCATATACTAGCAGCACATCATGTCAAGGTCCAAGCAAAAGAATTAGACCCACATGTTTTGGGGTGTGTTACAGGGCTACCTAAATAATTTAAGTATTCCTTCTTTAGCAAACTAGATGAAGCAATTCATGATCTTCAAAAAAGTTGGTGGAACATGCATTATTGTTTATGTTTGAACTGCGTAAAGCTGCCCCAGGGGTTGTACCTCAATCAGAATAGTAGAAGACCTCTGCTTAGTAACTTGTAGTGGAATATCTGGGAGATCATCTCAAGATATGGGGTTGTAGAGGAAGGTAGTGAAAAAGATGCAATCTTGTTAAGAAACCAAGAGCGTAGAAATTAGGAAGTTTATTCTTGGACATCCAAGTGGCAGTGGCAGTTGTTAGTTGCGGGTTGCAAATTTCTGTTTTTTCTTGTGGTCACCTCATTTTCGCCTTGCCATTTCTGTCAACTCATTGTCAGGTTGTAATTGCTGTGTTTTATTTTCTATCATCAGCTTTTTCCCACGGTAGAAAAGAACCAACTGATAACTTTATTTTCAATTTAGACGCATTCTTTAAGATACAGGATGCAATAGCATGTACATTACAACTGATGGGAATTCTTTCATACATTGTGCGCTTCTGCACCTTTGGGTCGGTCCTTTTGTACTCTCTGGCTTAGCAGATAAAATTCTAGCCCTTTTGTATTAATACTAGAGATACATTCTCCCAATTTTATATATAAAAAATGGATTACATTCTCCCATTCAAATTGACCTTCTTACCTCCTTTATATGAATCAGAGAATTGATCCATATTATACCTGTGGAGAGAGATACTACAGTAGATTTTTAACCTATGTTAGGTAAATTATTTATCAATTAGTTTTTTTACTGTTGAAATGGAAAAAAGCTTGTGCTACTGTTAATTCTTGGTATTTGCATACACCATTGCAAATTACTGTCTCTTCAAGATTAAATGGCTAGGATAGTGTAGGGTTTTGAAAATCGAACTTCTGTAATAGCGATTTGACTCGATTTGTCTAGCAGTTCTGTTAGTTCTGCTAAATCTCAGCACTACGTCACCGATTTATCTCCTTTTGAAATATGTGCTTGTTTCCTTCATGATATCAATCACTTGAGTCTAGATATCAATCTCACTAAACTGTGTGTTCCCTGGTGAAACACTAGAAAATGATCTTTGAACTTTTTGACATTGGTTTGATATAGTTACTGAATGTTTTGGTGTGAGCTTTTCTTGTGAGAGATATATGTCAGTAAAAGTCCATTTAGGCCACACTCAAGGTGTGTAACAGGCAGTGTTTTTCCAAACATCAGGGCTATTTGAATTTTATGCTTTGTGCATCGATTATTGTCAATTTGCTGATGCATGTTGACCAGATATTTTCTGTCTATTAATGCTACCCAGACCTCTATGCTTACTTGATGTTACAACATTGATATAGAATCTTTGGATTGATCTGCAAATGGAAGTTGCACAATATATAAACAGTGATGTTCGTGGAGTGCCACTACATATGCAAGCTCAGAGACCATTGAGTGGTTTCACTCAACGTCTTAAAGGAAAGCAGGGACGATTCCGTGGAAATCTCTCAGGAAAGCGCGTGGAATATACTGGCCGAACTGTTATATCTCCTGATCCAAATTTGAAAATTACAGAGGTCTGACACGGAACTAGTGTTTGATCGATATTAATCATTTAATTTGACTATGAAGGGAGAATCACAAATGCATATGCAGGTTGCCATTCCAATACTGATGGCTCAAATTTTAACATATCCTGAGCGAGTTTCCCAGCACAATATAGAGAAGTTGAGGCAATGTGTTCGTAATGGACCAAATAAGTATCCTGGTGCAAAGTTTATCAGGCATCCTGATGGAACTGAGATGTAAGAACTGTACTTTTTTTCAACCCTTCATGTAAATCACATGCATAAATCTTCTAAAGTCTTATCTTAATTCTATAATGCAGATCATTGATGTTCTCTTCTAGAAAGCGTCATGCTGATGAATTGAAATTTGGTTATATTGTTGATCGACATCTAGAAGATGGAGATATAGTCCTGTTTAACAGACAGCCAAGTCTGCATAGAATGTCAATCATGTCTCATCGGGTAACTATTATTTGATCAAAATGCATGAATGAATATTTTGCTGACTCATGTCCAGGCAGTGGAGAGCCTTTGCATAATTCTGTCTTCAAATTATAAATTTTTATTTTTTCTGGCAGGCAAGGATAATGCCATGGCGCACATTGAGATTTAATGAATCTGTATGCAACCCTTATAATGCTGATTTTGATGGTGATGAGATGAATATGCATGTGCCACAAACAGAAGAGGCGAGGACAGAGGCTCTTATGTTAATGGGGGTAAGTTTACTGCTTCCGTCCATCTTTACTTGACATATGTGGATAAGAAGTAAAATGGAAGTGTTTTGAGTTAGCTAGACAAAGGTTTGAAATTATAGTTATGTGTGAAAGAGAAGTCCAGTTGAGAAAGTCCACATCCTAGTTCATTGTGAGGGTAAACATTTGATGTGTTGAGGAGAAGTGGACTAATACAGAAATATGGTCAATACTATCCAATCGATTCACTTGTATTCAAATTTAAAAGAAATAATTTGCTTGGTATACTATAGTTTTTGATTTTATTTTATGTACATTATAAAGTTCTCCCACCATTTAACTTTATGTGGAAAAGTTAGGAGTACTATTGTCAAAGTACTTGATTTTCGGCGTTAATTCGAACATAGATTCATTAATTTTTGGAATTAAATTTACATATTTGAAAACTTCATTAAAAATACTATAAGTCATGATAGTAAATAATTCAAAATATTCAAAAAATATCTTAAGAGAAGCATGTTTAATTAGCAACCTCTTTGACGCCCTAAATGGTAAGGTAGCCGCATAAATTGGAAAAAAGTATAAACTATGGGAAGAACCAAAATACAGATTCAATATTGGACGACTTAATATATTCGAGTGGTATGTCAGTTTGGGTGTTTTCTGTTGCATTTATGCATCTTAGAGTCTACTGCTTAAGGTCATCTGTTTGAAAGATGACCTTGATGTCTCAACGGCTCCATATAAGGTCATCTATTTGAAAGATGACCGTGATGTCTTAAGGGCTCCATATCCTTGATGTAGTTTGCTTTGCCTTTTCCCTTTTCCAAAGCAAGGAAACTTTTCCTTTTCCCCTTCTACTCGATCTCTTTGTGATTAATTCTCTCTTTTCCTGTTGGGGATAAAATATAGATTTGTTGCTTCCATTGTCAATAGTGTTTGTCTGTTTGAAAGGTCAATTGGCATATCAGAATGGCATCTTCTTAAAATCATGATGAAATCCCTACCTGCTTATTAGCTGAAGTTATTTAATAGGATCTATAGGCATATGTTACAAGATTGAGGGGAGGGATTTCGGTTGCTTCTTAATTATTCCAGTGAAGCATCTTCTCTTCTGTTCCTTTATTGAGATTTTTGCTTAAGGCTTTCCAAGCGAGGTCAAGGTTTTGTCATCTATGCTTTACTAATATGTATTACATTTTGGTTTGGAAGTTTCTGAAAGTTATTACAGGAAACCTGAAAAGCAAATCCTTCAAACTCTCATCTTTTTAATGATATCTAGTTGCAAAAATGTGGCAGAAATTGTGTCAGTCTGTCCTCTACTGTGACCAAAGCAGGCTATGAAGAAATACCGAACTTGTCTTTACTTGTTTCCATGTTCGTTTTCTCCTTTATGTGTTTGTGATGAAAATGCAGGTTCAAAACAATTTATGCACTCCGAAGAGTGGAGAAATTTTGGTTGCTTCCACCCAGGATTTTCTGACGTCTTCCTTTCTCATTACGAGGAAGGACACATTCTATAACCGTGCTTCCTTTTCACTTATTTGTTCATATATGGGCGACGCAATGGATCCTTCAGATTTACCATCTCCAGCATTTATTAAGGTTTGGTTAAACCTCGAAAGAGCGTGAACTTTTACTTCCGTTTGTTGCCTGATTGATGAAGTTCTTGTTTTCAAACAATTCTCTTTTCTGTGATCCTCTTTCTATTCCTCTATGTGCTCCTTTCATGTCTCTAGCTTGCTTGATGATTGGTCAGACAGACACAAGGCTTTACAAGCCGGGGAAGTGTTCAGGCAGATTTTTGAAAAATCCATAAGTAGCAATTGCACAGATTCAACATTTGAACTACAGCGGTTATGAAGAATAAATTAATTAAGAAACACTCTCTGGGAAAGTGCATTTCACAAATGTTAAGCATATGTGAACCTGCATTTTTACATAATGGCAACAACCATTTAGGTATTTGCTGGTTATGGAGCTTTCATACCCACACCATAAGCTGATATCCACTTTTTTTCTTTTGCAAGTATGTGTTGTCACCTCTTTCCATCTGTTAGTGAAGATGAGGCCTTTGTAAAAAAAAAATACTCTGGATTTAGTTATTTTTAGTTCTGTGTCTCATGAGGGCATGTTGGTGGCAGAATTTATGGGTGAAATAGTCCACATATGACCATACTTTCTTTCCCCCTAATTCTCTCTCTCTCACACAGATTTTGTTAGGTCAAGTAGTAGATAAGTATGTAATTGAGAGAAAGAAAAGGGAACAGGGGTTATCGGGATGTTGTTCTGGAGGGAGGTGCGTATGTATAGGATGAGGGCAGTTAAATTGCTTCAACAATTTCTTGCCTTATTTTCTTTATATCCCTTCTTATTTAATTCTCAGGCAACATAGAGTAAGTGAAGAGGGCTGTTGCCCTAATAAAGGAAACTATTTAGTGACATTTGACCCTTTTTTGTGTTAATTGTGCTAAAATTGAAAAAATATCATTTGATTGAATTTTTGATCTTTGAAGCCTTTTGGCCTATCATCTTTCTTCCTAGATATTTGATTTGAACTGGAATATGGATATTAACTCTAACCAAAATCACTGCACATTCCCTTCTTTTTTAATTAGCTGGTGGTATTTATCGAGTTCTTTTTCATCTCAATTTTTTACTGTTGTATTGTTCAAGCCTGTCTGTAAATACTTTTCTTGAGTGGAGGGTGTTATCGGCAATAACCTCTCTAACCTCACCCAAGGTAGGGGTAAGGTCTGCGTACACCCCACCCTCCCCAGACCCCACTTATGGGATCACACAGGGTGTGTTGTTGTTGGTATTCATTGAGTTCTGTTTCCATCTTTTTTTGAAATGCTAAAGCCAGTAGAATTTACTGCCTGTCTTGTCTTTGGATCTTCAATTGACTGAGGTGGCCTTTTACAGCCGGTTGAGCTTTGGACTGGGAAACAACTTTTCCATGTGCTATTGCGTCCGTATTCAAAGATGAGAGTCTATGTAAATCTAACAGTCACAGAAAAGAGTTACAGTGGGAAAGGGGAAACAATGTGCCCAAGTGATGGATTTGTTTATTTCCGTAATAGCGAACTCATCAGCGGGCAGCTCGGGAAGGCTACACTAGGTGAGTTTACCTTTAGCGCCCCCTGGTTGAAACTGACATGATTTTCTTCTTATTTACTAAATAATTTGGTTCTGTTGATCCTCCTGAGGTACATGTGGGATTTCTTTTTTTGATGAAGTAAGATGTTGTATTTGAAAGGCATCAAGGAGATGCAAGTTACATACACAAAAATATGGTTAACTCCTGAGAACAAAAACACCTATTTAATCAAGGAGTTAGCCACAAGCAAAAGAATGATCGCTTAGCCATATTGAGGGAGCTAATGAAATCTAAGAGGGGTAATATATCATTAACAGGGGATAAATTGCTCCAATAGAAGAGGTTAATAAGGCAAAAGGATTTCAAACTGCTAATTGGAGTTGAGATACCATCAAAACATCTAAGATTCCTTTCATTCCAAATACACCAAAAAATACATCATAGAATCATCTGCCAGGTCTTCTTGATGGGGCAATCAACTTCTCCAAGACTCCAACTTCCCACTACTTCTTTGACACTCTGGGGGAGAATCCAGTTGATACCAGCAATTGAAATGAACAAACAAATGCTTTCATGGGAAATACACAACACAATTTTAAGTTCTTTTTCGTTCCATTGCATCTGGGGTGAAGTATGTTGGAGAAACTTTGTGATTCAGTGACGAAAGAAATGAAAAAAATTATTAATATGACAAAAGATAGTAAAAAAATCTTCTTTTGGGGAGAAAAGTGGGGACAAGGTGAAACAAGTTGGGTTGGAAATTTTAGTATAGGATTACCACAATGGAGTGGGCTGGACCATGGTGGGGAAGCTCCCCTAACCCACTCTATACTTATCTCTAATTTATGATATTTCAATATATTTGCTCGTGAAATTGAATCTTTTGGTGGCTTCACCTGCAAAGCATTTCATCTTCTTAATCCAATCAAATGCTCATAGGTCGCTTGGTAGTACCTTAGACATTGTCCCAAGATTTAAAATTTTATGCATGATTAGATTATAGATAATTCTATTTTTATCGATCTTCTTTTGGGGACATTTGAATTGTTTTACAACACATCCAATTGCTAATGTCTTGGGATAAACATTAGCCCCTACTTACATTTTAAAACAAATTTTAGGTAAGTTTTCTTTACCATTGATTTTCCATCACATATATCATATGGGTGGATCATCATTAAGCTCACCATTTACGGGGAAAAAAATGCTCTACCCTAAATTTACGGGAAACCATCAGGATTACCCTCAAAAACTCCTGTTGTGTCTTTCCGTTTTCCTACATTGTAAGTTTATCATCATCATACATGTAATGAATGGCCTCGAGGTTTCAAAAATTTATTTCTTCATAACAAACCAAGGTTGAAATTTCTGGGAACTCCAGGAAATATGTAACAGGATGTTCCTATGGATGTTGTTGTCTGGTTGGTATTTGATGTACCTTTCTGTACCTTCTTGGTACTTTTTTAATAAAATTTTACCTTATAGAGAAAAAACAAGGTTGTACAAGATAATGGAAGTCCTTTTTTAAAAAGAAAATGAGGGAAATGTTTTTCCTCTAGTATCTTGTAAAATAGTAATTTTTTCTACAAGGAAGGGGTTTTAGAGATATGAAGAATATCTATATTCAATGTGACATTGTTAGGGAAGTAGTTGTAGAGATACCTGGGAAGAGAAGAACGAAAAAGGGTGATAATTTACTATGGAGGAGTAAAGTGTAGATGGTTTATTGAGAAGCAAGGCAATTGTATGGAGTGGGTGTGTCAAAAGGGATTGTGTAAGGAAGAAATGGTTTCTCGGAGCAAATACGACATACCGTAAATAATGGTGAAAGAGTACTTTTTGACAGGACTTGCAGTGCCAAAAAAAAAAAACAAGCCCTGAAAGAGGCACTCGTGTAGGTGTTTAGCATGGAATTATATTGGTGAATTTTTATGGAGGGCTAGGGGAATTGTTTTGGGAGTTTTCTGATCGAGGACTCTCTGGTAGTATAAATAGGAGGAAGTGAAGGAATTCCTAAATAAGCTTTATGAATGGCCAGTAGGGGTAGGGATTGAAGGGTAGACACGATGAGGACGGGGAAAGGGATGAAGACTTTTAAAATAAAAAAATTCTACTAAGAGATTGGAAGAAAACGTGAAATGCTCAGGCACCAATTTTTTTTTGTTCTCACAAGGAATAACTTGAAAAATAAGGAAGTTGTTTACATAAGGAGGTTAAAGAAGAATCAAGAAATTGTTCATCTTCTAATGAGTTGCAGGTTGACTGCTCAGCTAAGAAATTTTCAATGCTTAATATTTAATGGATGTTGCTGAAGACTGTATGGGAGGGCATTCACAACTTGGAGATTGTAGAAAATTGGCTACAAAGAATGATGGCTTAAAATACCATACCACTGTGTATATTCCGGAACAATAAAATAAGATTGTTCGAAATAGCATGAGGATGTAAGAAGTATAATATGTCTTCTGTTACTTATGTATAGATGATTTCAGATAGTTCTATATGATTGTTGAGCTACTTATGCACTTCGTACATACTTTTACACCATTTTGATATTATATTTATGAAATATTATTCACTTATCAAAAAATAAATAAGATAAGGAATAACCGGTTTCGAATAAAATCTATGAAGGGTAACAAAAGATCAGGCAAGTAGAAAAAAGTAACTGCTACTGCTTTGGGAGGATAAATAGCACTAGTAAGATTAAAGAAATAGTCACAGAAGGACAGTAAAAATGAAAATAATCCGGAGTAGGGGGGTTTCCTCTGTCATGAGGGAGCAAGGCACATGAGGGACGAGTCTTCTCGTCTTGGAAGTGGGGTGGAAGGGAGATAACCAAAAGATGCTGATGCAAAGGTGATTGGACATGGTGTTAGAGGGTTGGGGGGAATGGATAGAGATGGTGAATAATGAGAAACCATATCAGGGATAGGGGCAATAAATGGTTAATTAGTTGCCTTTTTCCCTTTTAACATTTCATGGTGGTTATGGTTTCTTAGGATCTATCATATGGGATCTAATCTCATTTAATTTGAAGATATGATTTTAGTTCGATTAATTTATAGAACTTCCATTGGATTGCAAAAGTACTTGAAAATATATTCAAACTCCTTGTTTATGGCTAGACTGGATAAGATCTTTATATACGGGGATTATCGCTTTGTTCTAAACTCCTTACTGCTTTCACCATATTATTGGCCTAGAACATTCTTGCTCAATCTTCTTTAGTAATTCTCATGTAAGATTATAGTACTTGGAGGTAAGGGGCTTTTTTCTTTAAAGAAAGTGAATTGGGCATTTTGGATTTAGCAACTTTTGTTTGATCATAGCCACAACCGTTCATAATGGTGAATTAGCAATCTGTGTACTCCTGCATTCATCTAGTCTTCAATCTTGGCCAAACCTACAATCCTTTTTCATGCATCTTGTTGTTCATCTCTTAAACTCTTTTGCGCTTCCCAGGAGACGGAGGTCATTCAAAGGGAGAAAGAGAAGACCCAAGTCATGAGATGTAGCCCCATTAGGTCTTATTTGGGTTGTGTGGAGGGAGAGGTATAGGAGAACTTTTGAAGGGGTGAAGAGTGAGTTTGTACATGCGAGGAATAGGCTCTTGTCTAAAGTTTCTTTTTGGTGCACCCATGAGGTTCATGTTTGTATATATGAGTGGGCGATTTTTGTGGAGAATCATATCTTGGTGTAGGTTTCTCTATTTTATGTTAAACTTCTTGTATATGAGGGTTCCCCCAACATTAATAAAATAATTTACCTAATAAAAAAGGAGATCATTCATATATTTACTTGTAAGCGCGAGAAAGTCTTTCTTATGTTGTTTCAAGATCTCATATCTAATTATGCTGAATTGACTTCTTTATTTTGTTTTGATATGAGAAGAATGTAAAAGAACACCTGCTTATGTACTGATGTTACAGGTAGTACAGCACAGCCTTAAATCTTTTCTTCTTTGATTGATTATATTGGAAGTTTTATGTGTATTGTCCTTTTGACTTATGGTCTGTTCTTTTTGTATTTTAAGACCGTAAGAAACAATGAGATAACGGTAGTTGTTATTTGTGTGAGATGACGACAGGAAATGGAAATAAGGATGGTCTATACTCTGTTCTGTTGAGAGACTACAAGTCCCATGCTGCTGCAACATGCATGAATCGGCTTGCAAAGTTGAGGTGCGTTAATTAGATTCAGATCAGCCATTTCCTTCTGCATTTGTTGTCAACTGAAGTTTGTTTTTTAAGCTGTCATTAAAGGAGTATACTTCATACTTCATCTTTGTAGTTGGTCCTCAGACTTTTGGATGAAATAAATGATTAGAGGCTTTCAATTTTTCATCGACTCAGTTCAAATTCCACACACTTCATGTTCTTATTACTTGGAGTTGTTTTTTTTTTCTTGTTGCCATTTGGTTATAGTAGGTGAAGGAAAATTTTCTCCCTTTTAGTGATTTTTTACTATTTAAGCTTTCTAAAGTCTTTTCCTCTGATATTGGATGCTGTAGTTATTCTGATTGCAAATTGACTATTCTAGCACTAAGTTCATACGCAGTTGGTATTTTTGAATTTTCAGATTGTATGCTTACTTCAAAGAAGCACACTTTCAGTTCTCTCTTTTCACTTCAAGCACCATGGACCTTGTCGTTTTGTTGCACTTTTCATTTTTTAAAAAACAGACTTTTTGACTGTTCATGTCTTGCTAGTGCTCGGTGGATTGGAAATCATGGATTTTCCATAGGGATTGATGATGTCACACCTGGGGAAAACTTAGTTAAGCAAAAACAAGGGGAAATTCATCGAAATTACAAGAAATGTGAGGATTGTATTACACAATTTAATGAAGGAAAGCTTGCTGTGCAACCTGGCTGTGATGCTGCGCAGACTCTGGAGGCTGAAGTAACTATGTCGTTGAATAAAGTTCGTGACGACATAGGAAAAGTAAGAACAATGTATATTTTCATGTGCTGCTAGTTTCCTCTAAACATCTTCTCCTGTAGGGCTTGTATCTATCCAAGAGAGGTATATTGCTTGTAAACTCTTTTATGCTAGTAGAACCTTCCTAACTCCGATCTCTTCCTAGTTCCCCTGACAGATATAAGGAGGTAAAACATGGATAACGTGAGCTTAGCCACAATCTTCAAACATTTAACACTTCAAGGCTAGGTGCTAAACTTGTGTACTTAGAACAGTAATCATAGAAGGAAAAGAGTCGCTCTTGGCTGCTGATGAATTGCTGATCATGTAATAGCAACTCGAATGGAACACCAGAAGCCAATTTGCATAAACCATATCTGATGATGTTACAGTTCAATTCATCTGTTACCTAAGAGTTGTAAAGTGTAAGGCAACCTATATGCACCAAAGCCGTCAAAACCCAGGGGCATAATTTAAATATAATCCTCAAGATCAGCCTCTTCTAAATCTACTGTCCTAAGAGCTTATGTTTCCCTTGTTTATTTGCACCTCTTTGCCAGTCTTCTTTCAGATTGTTGTCTATTTGCTGCATTAGATTCTTAACTTCATCTGGCTACTAAGGGACTTCCATCTTTCCCTAACATCTTATGCTATTCAGGTTCAGTTACCCATTTTCCCTCCACTTTGTATATTTTCACTCGTTTGACGCTTCCCTCTATAATCTTTGATGGCCAGTTATGGCAGAATAGCTCTTTTCCAGCTTCCAAAGTTCAATTACAGATTGTTTTCAACTGTTGATTATAGCCTTAGTAGCCCTTTATTTTCATTTTCTGTCTTCATTGTGGATTGCCTGAATTCTCTTTAATTGTTCTCACAACCAGTCTAAATCTTTTAGTTAAACCCTGATCTCCCTGACATTGCCAAGTCCTCATTCGATAAGTAAAAGAAAATACCCTATCCATGTTGTCATTCTTTTTATTCAAGTTTCTTCTGTTCAATATGAGCAAATATTGAAGCCATGGAAACCCCTATTTATTGAATATGATGGAGAGTTTGGTGCATTCAAGCTCATTTTAGAAAATATATACTTTGTGTTTATTTGAATTTGGGGTTGGGGGCCATTGGAACAAACCCTTGCCAAATTGCATAAACCAGTTTAAGATCTTTAAATTTTGGCCAATTATATGTGTTTTCTTACATTATGTTCTTCTCCTTCACCTGGAGAATTGAGAGCCCAGCCAGTGACAGTGCCAACTTGTAATGAGAATCTTCTTCGCTGAAGCAAGTTGTCGTTTTATGGTCCCACCAATCTTTGCAAAAATAAATTGAGTGGTCATTTGGCATCTAATTTTGAGAGTTAGTAGACATGCTTCTTTTAAGTCTCTTTCTTTCCTCTTGAACCTTTCTCTCCCAGAAGTAAGGTTTTTGTGATGTTTAAGAATAATTTTAATCACATTCCGATATGGGAAGGTGGAACAAATTTGCCTGAATATCAATTTTTTGACAGATTTGTATGAAAGCACTAGACTGGAGGAATAGTCCTCTAATCATGTCACAGTGTGGTTCAAAAGGATCCCCGATTAACATAAGCCAGATGATTGCATGTGTTGGTCAGCAGTCTGTTGGTGGCCGTCGTGCTCCTGATGGATTCATAGATCGAAGTCTTCCGCATTTTCCCTTCAAATCAAAATTTCCAGCTGTGAGTACTTCATGCTACATTTTAGTTTTTTTGTTATGCACTGGATCATTAGTCATTCGCTCTTTGACAAGAACTCAAGGTCTTTCCTTATACACCTACCCAACCTGTACTAGTAGTAGGTGGGGTTGCTGAGAGCATCCTCCTATTCCTGCCCTAACTGTGTAAACCTTCTTTACTTTCTTCTTTGTATTAATCATCTCAATTCAATTAATCTAGTTGCATCAATGTATTGCTGCCATACAATTATGATGGTTCCGTATCTAAATCTTCAGTAATGCAACGGATGACATGTTACAGGTGTTTCTCATTCACATCGATTGTTGTACTTATACTATTAAATTGCCTGAATGCCTTAGGTGAGATGTGCATTTAGCAGATAGTGGCAGTGACCAATTGTCTGTCTATTCCACCTATGCAACTTCACAACTGCCCACTCGTTGACTATTGGTCTATCTATTCATTCATTCCTGCACACTTCTTGTATATTGTAGTTATTTTGAAATGGCTGAGGAAAAAGTAATGAACTGGTAACCTATAAAAGTGGATAAATGTGATGCTTTTGAACACATAATGTTATTTCTGCAATTTGACAAAGGAACATGTTCTGTGATGGTTGCCATCTGTTGTGGGGGAGAACATCATTTCCTGGGAGGGGGAGACATCCTAGGGACTAGGCACATTTATCGTGTTCTGCAGTGGGAGTAGATTGGATCTCCATGTTACTGCTGTTTCTACAATGAGATCCCAGATTATGTCCTTTGATAAGCCACTGCATGTAGGTTTAAGTGGTATTGTGGCGCTCCACGTTTGGTTCCAGGATTTTGGGGAAGGAAGGGGACAAATTGAGAAATGGTTGGGCTTACTTAGGTTTAGTATTGATGATACTAAAAATAGAGAGAAGCAGCAGATACTTTGATGGTTTGGATTAATTTATATAAGACACCTTGTCGAACCAAGACTTCCAACTTCTTTGTAGTATTCCGGTAAGACATTCATTTTCAGATTTGATCTTTCTTTATATTTATGCAATCATTTAATTAAGTGATCGGTTAAAAAGTGAGATATAATGATGGGGAGAATCTACTTCATTGGTTGGAATAGGTTATGACACATTACATAAAACATTAATGACACAGAAGCTTGGTATGAGTGGGTTGAGACTTGAGAGAAGGAAAAATACTTTGTTATGCAAGGCAGTGAGTAGGAAGGTTCTTTTGGGTTGTATCAACCACATCACAAAGCCTTTAGGTGGTCCAGGTAATAATTACAAGAGATGCGAGAGGTAAGGGATGCCATGAAAAATATGAGGATAAGAAAAGCTTGTGGTCCAGATGGTATAGAGGGTTGGAAGCGTCTTGGTGAGGTTGGAGTGGGATGACTTACCAAGCTAATATAATGCTATATTGAGAAGTGATTGGATGATTGGTGAGTGGAGTAAGAGTTCCGATTGTTTCAATTATAAAACCAAAGGAGACACTAAAAGTTGTGCGGACTGTCGTGGTAGTGAACTTATGAGTCATAAAATGTAACCAATGTTTGTCAAAAGCAAAAAGCTCTAAAAAATGTTCGAGGTTTCACGTCTGCTTTCTTGGAACTAATTCATAGGCACTTTCCATTAGTTAGACTTCTATTGGGGCTTTAAGCGCAAAGCGGAGTTGACGTGTGGGCCTTAGTAAAGGAAGTGCAATGAAGGAATTTATATATATATATATATATATATATATAATTCGAGAAAAAGTAATAAATTCATTCATAATGTTTTCTTCAACAATTAATACACTTATTTGCCGATTATATTTGTTATTTAGTACCACTCAGCTCAAGATAGAACTCATGGGAAATGAGGCAAACACCTTAGGTCCTTGCCTACACTGAAGCTCAACTTAACTAGGCGAAGCGCGCCTTAAATGGAGCCTTTGATAAATACTCAATGAAACTCTAGGAGAGAGTGATAGAACGTATATACTTGGGGACTCTACAAGAGTGATAAAGAACCATTTGGATTTATGCTCGGTAGATCTACAACAAAGGGAATATTTTTGCTAAGGATATTAATGGAATTTTATTGCGAGAGAAAGAAAGATCTGTGCATGGTGTTCTTTCTTTTTTTCTTTTCACTTTTTATTCAATTTTGTTCCAAATCTCTTCATCTTCATATTGCTTTATTCCTACACATTAAAATATAATATTAAGCACAAAGTAATATAATCAATACTCATAAGACGATTAAAAGTGCTAAAATGTGAGTAAATAATGACTAAATATATGTATTTTTGCCCGAACATCACCTCCCCACACTTAGATTCTTGTTTGTCCTCGAGTAAGTATTAAAACTTAATCTCAATATGTGTATGTAAATATTGTATAAGCAGCGTATATGGGTATATACATGTCTGATACATAGTTATACATCATATATACACGGTTATATACTATTTATACAATGTCTATACATTACATATATATTACTTAACTATTTATACAATATCAATACATTACATACATGCGCTCATTTTTGTTGAAAAAACTTTTTGCCACCTGTACAGTTTCGTAAGTAGCCCTTAAAACACTTGTTTTTAAGCCAATATATAACAAAAATAAGCCAAGAGCCATAAGTTAAGATTTTCATTTTGTTGTGAACAAGGATATTTAACTGATTTTGAATCAGTAATAATGTCTTATAGATGCCCTACAATGATGGGATAGGGGATACATCTTCAATTTTTGGGAATCTGGCTAATGATGTACATACTTTTGGAGCACTTAAAATATTTTAAAGCTTTAATTTCTAGCCCTTAACACTTGAAACATTTAAATAGATTAACTTCAAAAGACTTAAAAGTTCCATTTCTTTATTTCTGTCAAATTTTGTGGGATTAAAATAACATTATGTCCACTCTTCCAACCTCTTACACCCCAACCAAACTAAAATCCTAGTTAGTTTGATTCTGTTTGGTGTAAGCTGGTTTTATCCTTCTAAAATGAATCATTCAGATTCATCAATTGCAGTTATTTCCTCTCTTAAGGAAGAGATGCTTACAGTAATTATTGCAGCGACTTATGCACTCAATTTTAGAAAATGCATGTATGTACCCTTATGGAATGCTGAGTACAGTTCTGTTTGTGATCCAGGCTAAAGGGTTTGTGGCTCATTCCTTTTTTGACGGTTTGTCAGCAACTGAGTTCTTTTTTCACACAATGGGAGGAAGAGAAGGCCTTGTTGATACGGCGGTATGGATCTCTTCTTTCGACTTATTTGTTGGTGGTATTATTATTTCTTATTCGGATATAATATTTGTTTATCTGAATTCTTCATTTGTCTGCTCGACTTCTATTAACAGGTAGGATATGAGTGTGTGATACTCTGTGTAGGTTTTTTGAGATACACCAATAATTGACAAAAAGACTGCTTATACCCGTATCGTATACTTAACACACCCGTATGAAATATGAGAGTGC
Source organism: Solanum etuberosum (assembly GCA_029582245.1). Classification (NCBI taxonomy): domain Eukaryota; kingdom Viridiplantae; phylum Streptophyta; class Magnoliopsida; order Solanales; family Solanaceae; genus Solanum; species Solanum etuberosum. The sequence goes on from JAJONR010001677.1 coordinate 19,758, forward strand.
ATGTAACATAGGATTCTATAGATTCTTGCTGATGTCTTTCTTTGAAGTATAAGGCTAAAGTTTTGTCAGTGTTGAATGTCCATCCATTTTGATTGCTACAGGTTAAAACTGCTGACACCGGATACATGTCTCGTCGACTTATGAAAGCTTTAGAGGACCTTGCTGTTTACTATGACAGCACTGTACGAAATGCTAGCGCATGTATAGTTCAGTTCATGTATGGCGATGATGGCATGGATCCTTCACAGATGGAAGAGAAAAAAGGACGTCCTTTAAACTTTAGCAGATTATTTATGAAAGTTAAGGTATGATCTTCAATTTTAATAGAACCTAATAAAAAATCAGTTGTTAGAAATTTTGATAATAATTTCTATTTACAGGCAACATGTCCTCCTGGAGGTGAGAAGAGTTTGTCTTACTCAGTGATCTGCGAAATAGTCAATGAAAGGCTCTCATATCATGATATGACTCCTGAAGGGGGGTGCTCAGAGGCATTCCGTGCTTCGCTGTCTGATTTTTTGATTAAAAATTTAGCTGAAACCCTGAAAAATTTACGGGAATCCCTATTATTGGGTGAAGAGCAGTATGAAGGGGATGACCGTGGATATCTTGAAAAAATTGCGTTAAACATATCTGGTATTACTAAGAAGCAACTACAGGTAAATAAAGCTTTGGAAGTTCCTTTTTTCTTGTGCAGAGGATTTTTAGCTTAATTGCTTGCTCCAACTATTAAGTGGTTTGCTGACAAAACTGCATACAACAATTAAGTTGCTACTTGATTTACTTTTCCTTCATTTTTTAGTGGTTATCCTTTAAGATATGAAGTTCTGTTATAATGTGCTGTCATTGAGGATGATGCAAACTAGTTATTCAGAAATGACTTATTATTTTGATAGGAGTTCAATATGCATGTTTTCTATTACTGCTTGACTGTAAATTCTTATTGGTACTATATTACTTGATTGATGTTTTCCACAATAAAGTTGCTACTTGATTTACTTGTCCTTCATTTTTGTTGGTTATCCTTTAAGATATGAAGTTCTGTTATAATTATGTTGTTGTTGAGGATGATGCAAACTAGTTATTCAGAAGCTACTTATTATTTTGATAGGAGTTCAATATGACGTGTTTTCTATTGCTGCTTGACTGTAATTCTTATTGGTACTATATTACTTGATAGATGTTTTCCGGTAGACAATAAAAATACAATTAAATAGCAAGGACAAGCAAGACTTAAATCTTTGTTGCTCCTTAGTGGAAACTTCATATAGTTCGATCTAAACATTATATGTGGCAGTGAATTTTTATTTACATTCCAGTCTTATGATAAAAATCTCCCTCTATTTCAATTTGTTTGTCTTACTTTTCTTTTTAGTCCATTTCAAAGAGAATTTCTCTTTCCTTTTTTTGGCAACTTTTTAGTTTCAACTTTCCACATGACATGTTTAAGACCACAAGATTGAAGGACATTTTGGTATATTCTACGTATCTTTAGTTTAAGACCACAAGATTCAGAAGTCTTCTTTATTTTCTTGAACTTCATGCCAAGTCGGAACTAGACAAACAAATTGAAACGGAGGGAGTAGATCATATAGATTCAAGAACTTTTTTTCAGAAGTTTTACGTGCTCATGAATGATGAAAAATGTAGTATGTGCAATGGAATATGAAAGTTCTACACATTCAAAATATAGTTTTTGTAAAGGAGATACAATTTTGATAACCGAGAAGAATTGCATAGCATCAAATGAGCCAATAAAGTAATTTATTTTCAATCAAAAGTTAGGAAATTAATTGGTCAGAAGTATGTAACAGGCTATCTTGCTTAATCTTGAATGCTGAAATTCAAGATTAGCTGAATCATGAGAGTAATTATTTGATGATAACCAATTAGATCTTGTTTGTTTTTATTTCAGAAAATGCTCCTCTTTTGGATGAATTTGTGTTTTGGTTTCAATTTTGAAAAGAAGTAAGTTCTGCAATGAAAAAAAAATCAAAGTTCAAATTTAATAGGAAAATGAATATGAATTGCATCTAAGGCTGTGACCAAGTGGCCAATGACGTGGGATTGAGAATCATGAGGTTTCAGGTTCAAATCCCAGCGGAGGCAAAAATACTAGGTGATTTACTCCCATTTGTTCAAGCCTTAGTGAACAAAGTTACCTAGTACTTGTGTTGGCGGGAGGTAGCAAGTAACCTGTGGAATATGAATTCTCCAAATTTGAAAGTTATATACAAGAACCGGTTTAGTTGAAGTTTGTCAAATATTTAGGGAAGTCCAAGAATAGAAAAGAGAGACGTGTAAATTTGAGCAATGGGATTACTTCCTTGACTTTGATGTGTCACATTTTCTTCAAACTATCTTACATTCCACCTGTTCCATCAGTATTTTAATAGCCTAGCTCCCTCCATGTAATTACATGAAAATATTTGCTTATATTAACTGTTGTGCTAATCAAAGTCATTTAAATTGGAAACACAGAGGGATTCTTTGTAGTCCCCAGTAGTATGACTAAACAAAGCTATAGTATGTAAAATAGACATGAAATCTGTCTGGTACAAGAATTACTAGCAGTACTTCATTGAGGAAATAATTTCAATGGGAAATTAGGAAAAAAGGGGAAAAAGAAACTAAGGGATAACATTTTGTACTTGTATTAAAAGAAAAAAGATAATGTTTAATTTTCTCCAGAATCATAAAGTTACTAATAGCATTGTGCATATGTGTAGATTTTTAATTTTTCTTGCTTGTTTGTAGGTGTTCCTCAACACGTGCATCTCTCGGTATCACCTGAAAAGACTAGAAGCTGGAACTGCGATTGGTGCAATTGGAGCTCAGAGTATTGGGGAACCTGGGACACAGATGACACTGAAAACCTTTCACTTTGCTGGAGTTGCAAGCATGAGTATCCTTGTTTATTTGGAGCTTAAGTTTACATCATCAAAATGGTTTTTGGCTAGTCTAACTGACCTTTTATCATATTATCCTGTTTCTTTAACTCTTTGGTAGATGTTACACTTGGAGTTCCTCGAATAAAAGAAATCATAAATGCAGCAAAAAAGATCACTACTCCTATTATTACTGCAAAACTTCTGTCTGCTGCTAATTTAACTGCAGCAAGGATGATTAAAGCCCGTATTGAAAAAACTCTTTTGGGGCAGGTAAGTTGGCTTGTATTCATGAAAATTTTGCAAAGCTCTCATAATGGCATTGAACTAAGTTCATTGTGAATACAAATTTATTTCGTATGCAGGTGGCTAAGAGTGTAAAGATTGTGTTGGCATCTCGATTAGCATCAATTGCTATTTCACTTGATATGGAGACAATTCAGGTGTCACAACTGTGTATTGATGCTTATACTGTCAAGCAATCAATTTTACAGACTTCAAAAATAAAATTGAAAGAACATGTAAGATAGTTGTATTTCTATGTCTGCTTCTGCTTATCAATCAATGACATCTTGTTGAGTGAAATTCCTATTTTCTGCAGCAAATAAAAGTTCTGAATCCCAGGAAGCTGGAAGTTTTCCCTCAGGTTAATAAAGATAAACTGCATTTTGAACTGCACCGGCTGAAAAATAAGCTGCCTGCCGTTGTTGTGAAGGTATGACAATCATCAAGATTTTAATTTAATTAAATCTGTGGGTTTTTCAGTTGAGAATGGATTACTCAGTTTTATCTGAACTACTCTGTTGACTTACATTTGTAAATCTTCTTGGGATGTCAGGGTATTACTACAGTTCAAAGGGCTGTGGTGAACAAAGAACAACAAAAAGATCGTAAAAATGATGTCAAAGGGGAAACATATGAGTTGCTTGTTGAAGGGTAAGTTTTATGTATAGCTTCTTCCACGTCCTACATCATTAGGTTGTGCTCAGTTTGGTTTAGCAATCCTGTAATTTTCTACAGTATTCCTAGATGCATTCAATATCTCATAATTTGTTTCTCTTTTATGGTAGAGATTCAAAAGTTATCTCACTTCACATGCCTTATTCTGTATTTCTTACGTTAAAAAATAACCTAAGAGGGCTAATCGAAACCATTACACTAATCCAGAGAATTCAACACCCCCTTTTCAAACAGTTGCTTAAAAGTGAAGTAGAATTGAACTTGGGCAAATCTTAGTCCTTGTGACCTCCTTTTCGGACAAATCGTTTCCGGGCACAATGGCGTTCATGCTCAGATGTGGGTTCATATTCTCATTGGTGGCCCAAGATCATATACGGTCAAAGTCTGTCCATGAGCATGAGTTCAAGTTTAAACATATCCTACTTGGGCGAGGATAGACTCAGATCGAAGATAACCCCCCACTTTCCCACCCCAATTTGATTATCTTCAATTATTTATATCTGTATTTCTCAACAGAATAATTATTTATAACTGTAACATTAGATATTTGACTAATCTTGTATGTATCAAAATAAATTGGTATTCATTTGCAAAAATAATCTATTTAACTAGTCAATGACTACAAACACATTAAATCCAGTAAAGCTGTTTTGTTTGTTATTTTTTAATCTTTGCGAGCTACAAGTGCATCTATGTGTGCTTTTTAATGATTTTAGACATAAGCTCTATATCATAATAATACGTCAAACTAATTGAAATATTAAAATGTAATTATAAATATATATGAAAAGAGGAGAATACAAGCTATATTTTATGCCTATGCTTGCAGCATAAGGCTGTCGGCTGGTACATGAAAATTAATTGGTCTCTACCAAGTTTCTTGAGGCTCTAATACCATATTGAAGGGTGTCACCTATAACCCTATTTATAAGTTTAAGTTGTTAGAAAGGGGGAAAAGTGTAAAATATTTATTTGTCAATTTAGGTCTGTAACTTTACGACAATCAAATAAAGAACAACTTCGAATTTATCTTTTTAATCGGGAAACAAGGTATTAAGGGAACAATTTCTTTTGAGAAATGTAACAATTAAATGGCAATTTTTCACACAAGAACATGAGTTGGAGCTTTCAATACCAGTTTGTTGCGGTTAAGATCGTTTGAAAAAATAAAAGGATTTTAAAAACGTGCTGAAAATATGTATTTTATTGTCTCATTGAGAGGTTAATTGGAAGACTTCTGACTCATATAATAAAAACGATATTGTCAGAATAATGTTGTCTGATATAGTTTCAAGGATCCTGTGAAGAGATGTAAAAGAGAATTACAATCCTACTCTACTGTGTTTGTTCAGTTTTCAGCAACTTGGGTTTTTTGTTTTCTTCTCTGGGATTTCATGCTCCAATGAGCTGTTGGTATAAAATAGAAATTCTACATGATACCTGCTCTTTCCTTCTGCAGTACCGGTCTCCTTGCTGTAATGGGCATTGAAGGAGTTGATGGACGTTATACAAAGAGCAATCATATAATGGAGGTGCAGCATACTCTAGGCATTGAAGCAGCAAGGGTATCTATAATTGATGAGATTAATTATACCATGTCAAGTCATGGAATGACAATAGACTTGCGGCACATGATGCTTCTTGCAGATCTGATGACATATAAGGTACTTCTCCTGGAATAGTTTCCTCATCCAAAAACATGTTGTCTTTAATATCCTAGTATCAAGCTTAATGACATTCTTTGTTACTATCATAGGGTGAAGTCCTCGGAATAACTAGACATGGTGTTCAGAAAATGAAAGATAGCGTACTGATGTTAGCTTCATTTGAGAAGACAACTGACCACCTGTTTAATGCATCTGTAAATGGAAGGGATGATAAGATAGAAGGAGTAACTGAATGTATCATCATGGGCATACCAATGACGATAGGCACCGGGATGTTTAAACTTCGGCAACGGTATTTTTTTGACTTTTAACATGACATTTTATTCTTGAACCTTAATAATATCCTCTATGTGTGCCGTAATTTTTTGAATAAGCTAACACATTGGAAGCTACAAAGGAGAAAACGGATTAGTCTATGGAACTTTTAAGGTCTTATTGCTAAATCAGGGAAAACAGTAATTCTCAGAATGGTTTCTTTTTGTTAGAAGTTAGAACAATCAAATATTGGCATATCTTTGCATCCGGCTGATGCAGGACGAGAAGGGAGGTGGGATTGGGAGAAAATTAGAGAAGTATGAGAATGAGAGAAGAATAAGATAGGAACACATAGATATCACCAGAAACTATTCGTTAAGTCATTCTTTTTTTGAGTTAATGAAACAAGATAAATAAATAAAGCCTTATTCGGGTAGGGATTTCTAAACTAGTAAAAACTCTTAAGACTATTAGAACTCCATACCTTGGGAAAATATTAAATACTTCAAACTAATAGATAAAATCTTATCTCAAGCTAAAAGATAATATCTCTAACTAACAGATGGAGAAAGTGTAGGAGCTGGTCCATTTGGCACTTGTTATGACCATATGGAGAGAGAAAACCTGTTGTTTAAAAGAGTCAAAGCAGTTCTCGGATCATCTATATTCTTTTAACCTTTTGGAGCACCTAATAGATGTCGATAGATAATTGGTTGCTCTTTGCAGTGGATCATATTTCGCATGGATGTTGTACTATTTGGAATATACTGTATACATTGTGATCAATATTTTAAAAATATTTACTTCATAAATAGGATTGAGAATAACGGGGTAAAATACATTGGTGATTCGACAATTTTAGACCCATAAGTCATACCAAGCCACTGACAGCAATACAAGATGTTAGAGAAAAGCAGGTCATGTAGAGTGAGAGGTTTCAGATGCTTAGAAAGGGATATGTATGTGATTATCATTGTATGTGAGCGTAAAATGGATCACCAGTTAAATGGAAAATATTGTTATATGTTAGCTAAATCATAGGTTTTATTTTTGTGAAGTCTGCATCTCATATTTTATCAAAGATTCTTTTATCGCGAGCACATGTTGTGTATATTGGAGAAGTCCTCGTAAACTTGTCAACTTTAAGTTAAAGTGGTTATCTAGTACAATAACTAACAAAAGGGACAGATTCGTAATCTAAGAAGTTATCTACTTCTATTCCAATTACCTACAGTTATTGTGGTAGCTTGTAAATCCTTGCTGCATATTAAAGTGAACTTTCTAGGTGTGGTGTAACTCTAAAATCCAATGAAACCAAAACTTCAGCACAGGGAGGATAATACATAGAATAGTTTGGTTACTTTGATCCCTCAAATAATCATATTGTATCCATTCAGTTCCTGCTCTTTTTTCTTGTCATTCTTGTGAATGTTTTTTAAAGTTTGATGTGCTTTGTACCTTCCAAGATAACTAATTCCTTATTTCCCGGTGTTTTATCTTCTGCTTCCTTTATGCCAGTGTTGAGCAGGTTGAGCTGAATTATCAACCAGACCCTATGATTAAATGAATTTTCTGGTTCTGCAAATTTATACGTGAGGCACTGCTGGATTCTGATGGAAGGATAATAGCCGAGGTAAAGAATATAATACAAGGAGAATAAACACTCTTTCTGTGATATGATACTTTGATGCAGCTGCTTGGTTTATGTTCCCTTTGCATATTGTGCATCAAAATTTCTTCTTTTAGTTACCATTCTGGTTACTGTGCATCAATATTTTAGTTTCAGCTTTAATGGATATCATCCACTTTTCTCCCCATTTTCCTTTGTGCTTATTGTTTTCCTTCTATTTTAAATGGGACACCCACCCTCTTGGACTTGGAGGAGGAACGAATTGTCGAAGTCGAAGCATTATCAGATTTGATTGGAACAGTAATTAAGGGCAACCTTTCTTGATTTTACCATCTTACCTTTTTCGCCTTTGGGATCGATTTTACAGGTAAGCAACTTGCAGTATTTCTTTGTGTGGCGTGATTTGCAGATGTTATCATTGACCATTCAACATCAGGTGAATTTAAAAGAAGTCCTTGAAGGAGAAAAAGGCTTGCCAACACCTGAAAGATTGGTTTCAGCAAACCTTATAATGTTGAAAGTTACTTTGGCCCTTGTTGGTTGACATGTTTACGTGTACATTATTTGTTTTCATAATTACTGAAAGGTGAAAAGTCTCGTCGGGCTCCCAGCCTCCAACGTATGGTAACATGTCATTATTTTAGCTCCATAGTTGCAAATGCAGATTTTGTTTGTAGTTTTTATGATTCATTCATTTGAAGAAAGTCTTAGGCATATTGATACACACCTAGGCATTCTCCAGCAGGGAATTGCAGAATGCTAAAACTTATTTTTTTTAAAAAACATTTGTTAAGAATAGTAGTAGTGGAGTGTGTCTGCAGTGGATATATCAGGTTAAAAATATATACATGTATACATAAAATATATTTTAATATTAATGTGATGGTGCTTTTGGCTCAAAGTTCTAATTTCATAGTTTACGTTTATCTATAGTTCAACCAGATTCCTAGTTCAGGTTTTTGCTATCATTATCGCCTTATAATAACATTAAAAGCTAGTATTTTATAAATATGTAGATATAAAGAAAGCAAGAAAAAGTTGGTGATGGTATTTGGAGTGTAACAGGAAAGTAAGATAATTAATAGGGATGGCAACGGGGTGGGTTAGGTTAGTTGCTACTACAGAAGGTGTAATCCATAAGGCGATAATATCCATAAGCTAATACATTAAGTAAATTATATAATTTTTAAAAGTTGGTCTCTAAATGCAAAATGATGTCTTAAAAAATGGTAAGATTATACGTAATGTTCTCCCAACTCATTATAGAAGTTCTCATAAAGGTTTTTCAGAAAAACCTTTTGGGTGTCATAAGGTGTTAATATCATTGGGCATTAACATATGAAAAATTAAGAAAGTCACATAATTTTTAAAAGTTAGCCCCTAAATGTAAAAAAATATGTCTTGAAAAATAGAAAGATTATACAAAATGCTCTCCCAACTAATTATTGAAGTTCTCATAATTTTTGTTAAGAAAAACCTCCCGAGAGACATAAGAAGCCAATATCCATATAGCATACGAGAAATGTTGATTCGATTTTTCCCGCATTGGGATCGTTTGAACTTGAAAATGCGTTCGTCTGCCCCTCTAGACCAACTCACGTCATTAATGAGGTCGTAACAGACGTCCATGAAAAATTTTGGTCAAAAATAAGTCCGGATCACGTATCACCAAAAAATTATGGACTATACCACACGAAAAATGGTAAATTCGGGTTTTCTCGCATTGAGGCTCGTTTGAACTTGAAAATGCGTCTGTTTGCCCTTCGAGACCAATTCACGCCATTAATAAGGTCGTAACCGACGTCCATGAAAAATTTCGGCAAAAAATAAGTCGGGATCACATATCACAAAAAATCCATGGACTATAACACACAAAAGATGATAAATTTGGTTTTTCCCGCATAGGGGCTCGTTTGAACTTAAAAATGTGTCTGTTTGCCCCTCGGGACCAACTCACGCCATTAATAAGGTCGTAACGAACGTCCATGAAAAATTTCGGCCAAACACAAGCCGGGATCCTGTATCACCAAAAATTCATGGACTAGCACACGAAAAATGGTAAAATTTGGTTTTTTTAATTTTAGGGCTCGTTTGAACTTGAAAATACGTCTGTTTGCACTTCGGGACCAACTCACGCCATTAACAAGGTCGTAACGGACGTCCATGGAAAATTTCGATAAAAAACAAGTCGGAATCTGATATCACCAACAATCCATGGACTATAGCTAATGAAAAATGGTAGAATTAGGTTTTTTCCGCTTTGGGGCTCGTTTGATCTTGAAAATGCGTCCGTTTTCTCCTCGGGGCCAACTCACGCCATTAATAAGGTAGTAACGACGTCCATGAAAAATTTCAGTCAAAAACAACCCGGGATCCTGTATCACCAAAAATCCATGGACTATAGCACATGAAAAACGGTAAAAATAAGTATTTCCTGCTTTGGACTTGTTTGAACTTGAAAATGCGTTCGTTTGCCCCTCGGGACCAACTCACGCCATTAGTAAGGTCGTAACAGACGTTCATGAAAAATTTCAGCCAAAAATAAGTCGGGATCCTGTATCACCAAAAATTCATGGATTATATAGCACACGAAAAATGTAAAAATTAGGTTTTTCCCACTTTGGGGCTCGTTTGAACTTGAAAATACGTCCATTTGCACCTCGAAACCAACTCACTCTATTAATAAGGTTGTAACAAACGTCTATGAAAAATTTTGGCAAAAAACAAGCCGGAATTCTGTATCACCAAAAATCCATGGACTATAGCACACGAAAAATGGTAAAATTCATTTTTTTCCGCTTTGGGGCTCGTTTGAACTTGAAATGCGTTTGTTTACCCCTCGAGACCAACTCACACCATTATTAAGGTCGTAACGGATTTCCATGAAAAATTTCTGCCAAAAGTAAGTCGGGATCTTGTATCACCAAAAATCCATGGACTGTAGAACACAAAAAATTGTAAAATTCAGTTTGTCCCATTTTGGGGCTCGTTTAAACTTGAAAATGCCCCCGTTTGCCCCTCGAGATCAACTCAAGCTATTACTAAGGTCGTAACGGACGTCAATGAAAATTTTTGGTAAAAAACAAGTTGGGATCCTGTATCACCAAAATTCCATGGACTATAGCATACGAAAAAAGGTAAAATTTGATTTTTCCCGCATTGGGGTCGTTTGAACTTGAAAATGCGTCCGTTTACCCCACGGGACCAACTCACGCCATTAATATTGTCGCCACAGACGTCCATGAAGTATTTCGGCAAAAAACAAGCTAGGATCTTGTATCACCAAAAATTCATGGACTACAACACACAAAAAATGGTGAAATTCAGTTTTTTCCGCTTTGGGGCTCATTTGAACTTGAAAATCTGTCCATTTGCCCCTGGGACAAATTCACGCCATTAATTAGGTCATAACGAACGTCTATGAAAAATTTCGGCCAAAAATTAGGTCATAACGAACGTCTATAAAATTCGGCTTTTCATGCTTTGGAGCTCGTTTGAACTTGAAAATGTGTCTGTTTACCCCTCGGGATCAACTAACGCCATTAATTAGGTCGTAACAGATGTCCATGAAAAATTTCGGTAAAAAACAAGTCGGGATCTTGTAGCACCAAAAATTAGTAGAATATAGCATACGAAAAATGGCAAAATTTTATTTTTTCCGCTTTGAGGCTCATTTTAACTTGAAAATGCTTTCGTTTGCCTCTCGGGACCAACTCACTCTATTAATAAGGTCATAACGGACGTCCATGAAAATTTTTGGCCAAAAACAAGCCGGAATCCTGTATCACCAAAAATCCATGGACTATAGCAAATGAAAAATGTAAAATTTAGTTTTTCCCGCTTTAGGGCTCGTTTGAACTTGAAAATGCTTCCGTTTGCCCCTCGGAACCAACTCACGCACACGAAAAACAAAGAAAGTCGCGTAATTCCTTAAAGTTAGCTATTAAATGTGAATAAGTCTATAAAAAATTGTGAGACTGTACATATTGCTTCCCCATCTCATTACGGAGGTCTTGATAAAGTTATTTCACAGAAAAAGATTGGATGCTCTGAGGTGCCTGATCCATGGGCTAATACACACGAAAAGTCAAGAAAGTCACGTAATTCCTTAAAGTTAGCTTGTAAATGTAAAAATATGCATGAAAAGACGGTGGGACACTACGTAACGTTTTCCCAACTAATTACGGAGGTCTTCATAAAGTTTTTTCAGAAAATAAATTTTGGGTGCTCTGAGGCTCCAGATCCATGGGCTAATACACACAAAAACCCAAGAAAGTCGCGTAATTACTAAAGTTGGCTTGTAAAAGTTAGCTCCTAAATGCAAAAATATGCCTTAAAATGGTGGGACTATACGTAATGCTCCCTCAACCATTACGGAGGTCCTCATAATTTTTTTTTTAGAAAAACCTTCCAGCGCCATAAGTCGCTAAAATTCATGGGCTAATATACACCAAAAACAAAGAAAGTCATGTAATTCTTAAAAGGTAGTCACTAAATGCAAAAAATATACATTAAAAAATTATGGAACTATACGTAATGCTCCCCTAACTCATTATAGAGGCTCTTATAAAAAAATTCAGAAAAATCTTCCATGGACACAGGGTATCAAAATTCATGTGCTAATACACACGAAAAATCAAGAAAGTCGCGTAATTTCTAAAAGATGGCCACTAAATGCAAAAATATGTCTTAATATGGTGGGACTATACATAATGTTTCCCCAACTCAGTACGGAGGTCTTCACAAAGATTTTTTCAGAAAACTTTTCGGGCGCCACAAGGCGCCAAATCCATGGGCTAATACACACGAAAAACTAAGAAAGTCACATAATTTTTAAAAGTTGCCCCTTAAATGCAGAAATATGCCTTAAAATGGTGGGGCTATATGTAATGCTCCCCCAACTCATTATGGAGGTCCTCATAAAGTCTTTTTAGAAATTTTTTTAGGTGTTTTTAGGCGCTAGATGCATGGGCTAATACACATGAAAACCAAAAAAGTAATGTAATTCTTAAAACTTGGCTTGTAAATGGGAAAATATGCTTGGAAAAAATTGTGGGACATTACGTAACGCTTCCCCAACTCATTACGGAAGTCCTCATAAAGAATTTTCAGAATTTTTTTTGAGTGTTCTTAAGCGCTACATCCTTTGGCTAATACACATGAAAAAATCAAGAAAGTCGAGTAATTCCTAAAAATTGGCTTGTAAATGTAAAAATATGCCTGAAAAAATGATGGGATTGTACATAACGATTCCCCAACTCATTACAGAGGTTCTCATAAAGTTTTTTCAGAAATTTTTTTGAGTGCTCCGAGGCGCCAGATCCATGGGCTAATACACACGAAAGACTAAGACAGTCGCGTAATTTCCAAAAGTTGTCTTGTAAATGTGAAAATATGCCTGAAAAAAATGGTGGACTTGTACGTAACGCTTCCCCAACTCATTATGGAGGTCCTCATAAAGTTTTTTCAGAATTTTTTTTTGGGCGCTCCGAGGTGCCAGATCCATGGGCTAATACATAGAAAAAAATCAAGAAAATCGCATAGTTCCTAAAAGGTGTCTTGTAAATGCGAAAATATGCCTGAAAAAGACGGAGGGACTGTACGTAACGCTTCCCCAACTCATTACGGAGGTTCTCATAAAAAAATTTAGAATTTTGTTTTGGGTGCTCAGACACACGAAAAACAAAGAAAGTCGCATAATTCCTAAAAGTTGGCTTGTAAATGTTAAAGTATGCCTGTAAAAAACGGTGAGACTGTACGTATCGCTTCTCCAACTCATTACGGAGGTCCTAATAAAGATTTTTCCGAAATTTTTTTTGGGTGCTCCGAGGTATCAAATTCATGGTCTAATACACACGAAAAACCAAGAAAGTTGCGTAATTTCTAAATGTTGGCTTGTAAATGCATAAATATGCCTTAAAAACGGTGGGACTCTACGTAACGCTTCCCTAACTCATTACGGAGGTCTTCATAAAAAAAAATCAGATTTTTTTTGGTGCTTCGAGTCACCAGATCCATGGGCTAATACACAAAAAAAATCAAGAAAGTCGCGTAATTACTAAAGTTGGCTTGTAAATGTTAGCTCCTAAATGCAAAAATATGCCTTAAAATGGTGGGACTATACGTAATGCTCCCTCAACTCATTATGGAGGTCCTCATAAAGTCTTTTTAGAATTTTTTTTGGGTGTTCTTGGGCGCTAGATTCATGGGCTAATACACATGAAAACAAAAAAAAGTCATGTAATTCTTAAAACTTGGCTTGTAAATGCAAAAATATGCTTGGAAAAAATTATGGGACACTACGTAACGCTTCCCCAACTCATTGCGGAAGTCCTCATAAAGAATTTTCAGATTTTTTTTTGAGTGTTCTTAAGCGCTACATCCTTTGGCTAATACACATGAAAAAATCAAGAAAGTCGAGTAATTTCTAAAAGTTGGCTTGTAAATGTAAAAATATGCGTGAAAAAATGGTGGGATTGTACATAACGATTCCCCAACTCATTACAGAGGTTTTCATAAAAAAATTTCAGAAATTTTTTTAAGTGCTCCGAGGCGCCTGATCAATGGGCTAATACACACGAAAAACTAAGACAGTCGCGTAATTCCCAAAAGTTGTCTTGTAAATGCGAAAATATGCCTGAAAAAAATGGTGGACTTGTACGTAACGTTATCCAACTCATTATGGAGGTGCTCATAAAGTTTTTTCACAAATTTTTTTGGGCGCTCAGAGGTGCCAGATCCATGGGCTAATACATAGAAAAAAATCAAGAAAGTCGCATAGTTCCTAAAAGGTGGCTTGTAAATGCGAAAATATGCCTGAAAAAGACGGAGGGACTGTACGTAACGCTTCCCCAACTCATTACGGAGGTTCTCATAAAAATTTTCAGAAATTTTTTTTGGGTACTCAGAGGCGTCAGATCCATGAGCTAATACACACGAAAAACAAACAAAGTCGAATAATTCCTAAAAGTTGGCTTGTAAATGTGAAAGTATGGCTGTAAAAAACAGTGGGACTGTACGTATCGCTTCCCCAACTCATTACGGAGGTCCTAATAAATATTTTATCGAAAAAAGTTTTGGGTGCACCGAGGTGTCAAATTCATAGTCTAATACACACGAAAAACCAAGAAAGTTGCGTAATTTCTAAATGTTGGCTTGTAAATGCATAAATATGCCTTAAAAACGGCGGGACTCTACGTAACGCTTCCCTAAATCATTACGGAGGTCATCATAAAAAAAATAGATTTTTTTTTGGTGCTTCGAGTCGCTAGATCCATGGGCTAATACACAAAAAAAACCAAGAAAATCGCGTAATTACTAAACTTGGCTTGTAAAAATTAGCCCCTAAATGCAAAAATATTATGGGACTATACGTAATGCTCCCCCGACTCATTATGGAGGTTCTCATAAAAATAATTCAGAAAAATCTTCCATGGCCACAACGCACCAAAATCCATGTGCTAATGCCCATGAAAAATCAAGAAAGTCGCGTAATTCCTAAAAGATGACCCCTAAATGCAAAAATATTCGTTAAAATGATGATACTATTCATAATTTCCCCCCTACTCAGTACAGAGGTCCTCATAAAAAAATTCAGAAAACTTTTCGGGTGCCACAACGCGCCAAAATCATGGGCTAAATTACACGAAAAACCAAGAAAGTCACGTAATTTCTAAAAGTTGGCCCCCAAAATGCAAAAATATGCCTTAAAATGGTGGAACTATATGTAATGCTCCCCCAACTCATTATGGAGGTCCTTATAAAGTTTTTCAAAAATAACCTTCCGGGCGCCACAAGGCGCCAAAATCCATGGGCTAATAGACACAAAAAAAAATAAGAAAGTCGTGTAATTCCTAAAAATTGGTCTCTAAATGCAAAAATATTCCTTAAAAATTGTGGGACTATACATAATGTTCCCCAACTCATTCGGAGGTCCTTATAAAGTGTTTTTTAGAAAAAAAATTTAGGCGCCACAGGGCGCCAAATCCATGGGCTAATACTCACGAAAAAATAAAAAAAATTGGGTAATTACTAAATGTTAGTCGTCAAATGTAAAAATATGCCTTAAAATTGATTGGACTTTACGTAATGCTCCCCAACTCATTACGGAGGTCCTCATAAAGTATTTTCAGAAAACCTTCCAATCCTCTTTTACCATTTTTAAAAATATTTGTGGTACTAATAAGTTTCACCAATATATAAATATCAGGTAATTCTGTCATCAAAATTTAAATAAATCATAAGAAATTACCTTATTAATAGGAGGGATGCAAGGAATTGATGCTACGAATGCCATAGCAAGTGAATCAGAATAAGCCCTAGCCCAACTACTGATTTGAAAGTCTTATTGTCATTTGTATAAAGCATTTATCGACGCCAAAATTCATGGGCTAATACACACGAAAAAATAATAAAGTCGTGTAATTTATAAAAGTTGGCCCCTAATTGCAAAAATATGCCTTAAAAATTGGTGGGACTATACGTAATCCTCCCAAACTCATTACGGAGGCTTTTATAAAGTTTTTTTAGAAAACCTTCCGGGCGCCACAAGACTCCAAATATGTGGGCTGATACACACGAAAAATCAAGAAGTCGCTTAGTTCCTAAAAGTAGGCCCCTAAATGCAAAAATATGTCTTAAAATGGTGCGATTATACATAATGCTCCCCCAACTCATAATATAAGTCCTCATAAAGTTTTTTCAGAAAAACCTTCTGGCACCACAAGGCGCCAAAATCCATGGGATAGCGTAATTCCTAAAAGTTAGCCCTTAAATAAAAAATATGTCTTAAAAATGGTGGGACTATACGTAATGCTCTCCCTACTCACTACTGAGATCCTCATAAATATTTTTCAGAAAAACCTTCCAGGTACCACAAGGTGCCAAAATTTATGGGTTGATACAGACCTAAAACTAAGAAAGTCACATAATTCCTAAGGCATTTTTGGGCGTTTAGATGCCAATCTACAAGAATTTTGATTTATCTTTACATTTTAAATTTCGAGATTCAAACAAGACTATCTTTAATAGTATTTTTTTTTCTTAACTTTTCTGGGGTTGGTTTGGTTATATATCGAAATTACTGCCATCTTTATACATCTAGATGGTCTTGATTTGGAGTACATTATATTTCTGCTGCTCTTCCCTCTCCTTATAGATAAACCATCAGACAAACTGAAGATCTAAATTTACAACAGAAACTGAACTACACGATTGTTTGAAAAAATGGCGGGGGAATGCATTTCATATATACATTGGTGTGTATAGGAGCATGTAACAAACCAAGATTGACATTGTACAATCTCTCCTTCTCACTCTGTATAATCAAAGATAGCTAATTGTAACTGAGAATCGACTGTGTATTGCTTAACGAATGACCTTCTCCACCAAACTTCGAAAGCTCTCTGAATATTGGGACAGTCATCTCCTTTGTTAAGGAATCGATCGAACCAGTTAAGCAGAATGGTTTGTTGTTGAGCCAAGGGTAGTGTTAGAATAGTCTGACCAAGTCCCTCTTCAACCAGCTTCTTGTCAATTGATCTACCAGCCCTCTTCATCCACCCAAAATCGTCATACAGACTTTCCAGCCATGTCGATAACAAACAATATCTAACATCTTTTGGCACTAACAAATTTCCCCTACCAATTGCAACGCAAAGTTGTGCAGTGATCTTGCTGATCTCATGGCGATACATGGTGGGAATCTTGGAGTGAAGAATGGAGAGTTCTTTTTGTTCTGCCCATAGTTTCACAAACTCATCCCCCATTTTCCTGTCGATTAGGATATCAACTAGCCATTGCAGATTGTCTGCTTCACGAGCAATCTCACCCATTAGAACCCCTCGGTCCTGCTGCCTGTTATCATCCACAGATGTAGCTTCAGACAAGCTAAGTATTAGAGAAGTGAGGCATCTATGACAAAAATGATACAGAGTATCCCTTGAGATATCAAGATTACTTTCATGACTGCTACTATTGCTAGTGTTTTCTCTTAGCAAACGAGATATCACTTTTTTCATCTCTTTGCGGGCTTTATCATCCTTGGCATGTAAAACACCAGTAAGTAGTCTCTGAAGAATGTCATCGGATCTTGAAGATGTTGATGGTTCAGCAACCAGTCTCTGAAGTATATCAGCAGCTGAATCAGGAAGCTGAAGTTGACTGAGATGAGATACTACTTTTTCCTCTTCTTGTTGGGACCAAGGAACAGCCTCCAGATACTCCAAACAAGCCAACACTCCATCATCAAACATAATTGCTGAAGATATCTGTGATAAGAAATATTAATACAGAACATAAAATCATAAACGGAAACTCAAAGTCCCAAGTCATCAGTTTAGTTAAAACTTTGCCATACCGAAAAATTCAAGCTTGGTACACTACCCATTCTGCTAGTTGCCAATAAATCTATAGACTTATAGTTTCTTTTACAATGTCTAGCTCTCATTTACTGAAGGAGCACCCAAACAGAGGGAAGAGGATGGTTTCCGTAAGATGTCCTCTCCATCAGAACTAAATTATCGTTTATATAATGTGAAGAGATGGATTTCAGGCCTAACCTAACCCTAAAGCTACCTTACGAGGAGAAGCCGAAGACTATATACAGAGACCACGATCCATTCTCTCAACCAATGTGGGACTCAACACTCCCTGGCACGCCCAGGACAGGACAACTGGAGCATGGATAATATAACACGGAGGTCCAATAGTATGAAACACAACAACCGTGATCAATGAGTCTTGGCTCTCTTACCAAGTAAAAGATGGATCTTGTTAAAATTAGCTCACGAAGGAAGGATTTTCCTTAGGAAATCACAACTCCTTTCCTCAACCAATGTGAGACTTGATACTCCCTCACAAGCCCTATGCTGGACAACTAAAGCATGGACAATATAACTCGGGGACTCAACATTGAGAAGCACAACAACATGAATAGATGGGTCTGGCTCCGATACTATGTGAAGAGATAGACTTTGAGCCTAACTCAATCCTAGCTAACGAGGAGAGGATTGCGTAATATAACTTTATTATACAGGAAAACGAAAATTGAGTAAAAATTGATGATGTTAACAGATAAATAAGTATACCTTAAGCAATCCCAGGACCTTGTTAACATCTTCACCCATCAATCTCTTCTTCACATCACCACAATACATAAGCACCAATGTTTCCACATAAACCTCCACGTCATCACAATCAAGAATCTCAACCGAATGCGACCCATTTCTCTGAAGCTTCTCAGCGAAAAACCTACTCCGTCCGACTAGCACTCTCCGGTGAACATCCATAGAAACCTTAAACCCATCACGCGCCGCTATCGTCAGCCTGACATCACCCACCGCCGGAAACGGAGCATCAGCCAAAACCCTCGAAACTCTCTCTTGCGTTCGACGTCGCGATTCGAGTGAGTGTTTGGACTCTCGGGTCTGCTCCTCTGACATCATCTCGAAAAGGGTCGGGCTAGGATTACTGGGTCGGGTCGGAATTTGGATAGGGGAAGGTGGGTTGGAGGTACGAGGTGGAGAAGGAGAAGGAGATAGATATGGGTTGGAAATGAAACCTTGTTTGATCATAGTGGAAACTAATTGATTCTTGAATTTGTTGTTGTTAGGGGAAGCCATTGATGGAGTCAAAATTTGAGCTTGAGCTAAGAGGTTGAAGAAGGTGGAGAGCTCTAAGCTCTAAGCTCAAAGCTATGGCGGAAACAGAGAGGGAGAATTGTGTTGGATCTGAAGTTTTGGTAGTGACAGAGTGTATTGGGAAGTCAGGTGTAAAAGTAGTTAATTAATTTTTGGGATTCAATTAAAAAACTATAATAACTACTACACTAAAAGTGGGTATATTGTCTTTAATCATATTAATTTTGGGTATATTGTCTTTAATCATATTAATTTTGGGCAATCAGACGTTTGTGCTAAATATGTTATATTATAATATTGATATTAGTTATGGTTATATTATTCGTGATGAGATTATTTTTTATGAGTGTCTACAAAGATACTATGCTAAAATATAAAGAAATTAAAAAGGATGTGATTTTTTTTTTAGATGTAATCATGTTTTTAATTATATATACTAATGTATGAACTCTACCAATCGATCTTTTAAAGATTAATATTTGGAGTATAAGTATACTTTCTTCGTTTTGAAATATATTATCATTTTAATTTTAAAATGTGATGCGAGAGATAAAGTTATTCCTCCTTCAATTAAAAAGTTCGAGTTCTAAATATGAAAAAGTTATTATTAGGAAGCATTATCCTCCGAATTAAGTCCTATTTGAGGCAAGTTAGGATTTATGGAATTTCAATATAAATATCAAACACATCAATCTCAAAATAAGTGTCACATATAATAATGCCAATAGTTATAAAGAAAAAATGACTTTCGTTAAAAGTGAGGGAAGTCTTCGTCTCCCATTTTGTTAAAAATATTATCCTTTTTTTATTTGTCAAAAATAACAAGTAAAAGTAAAATCAAATTAGAAAATATTTGATAAATAAATAGAGTTAGTGGAAGTATAATATACCAATACAAAGTTAATAAGCATATGATAGGCATCTTTGCTATCATTTACCATGTATTTTTATACAAATTTATCACTTAATTATATACAATAAGTTAAAATATTAATTCAAGGTGTGAACATAATTGTATAAACCAATCATAGTTTATCATCTTTTACACAACTCAAAACTTTTATGTTTTTTTTTTTTTTTTGGTAATAATTTTTTTTATGTTGATTTATAGTACTTTGTAGTAAAGTACTTTTTACAACCCTAAAACATTTATGTTAACTTGTGATTCCTTTTCTTTGTTTAAAAAAGTTTTTTTTTTCTTTTCTTTTTTAGAATGAATGTGTCAACAGTGATAGAAAGAAAAAGTAAGAGAATATAAACTTTATTTGAATTGAATTGACATATGTGTAAGTTGCAATAATGCTTCCTCTTCATATTTATATATTTCCTAGAAGAGAAAATGGTCAAGTATGTCCCTAATATATTTAATAGAGTAATTTTATTCTTTGCTTTAAAAATATTTTATTCTTTGCTTTTAAAATATTTTATTCCTAACTCTGTTATTTAACAAATGGCCCAAAATTTCTATTATAATTGACTAATGTAAATTATTTTTTCTATTAAAATTATAAATTATTTTTAAAAAAATAAAAAATACCACCTACTAATAATTAAAGGAAAAAACTCAAATATATCATCGGACTTTGAGAAAAGGCTTATTCATGCCATCCGTTAAAAGTTTGGCTTATCTATGTTATTTTCGTTTGAGAAAAAACTCATCCATGCTATTATTTGTTAATTGAAATTACATAGATGAACCAAACTTTTAACGTATGGCATAGATGAGCCTTTTTATCGAAATTTGATGGCATATTTGAACGTTTTTCCTTTTAAAATAATGATTTAATTAATGATGTAGCCGAATAATAATTGACCACGTGTAAAATATGATCTTGGAAAATCAAAATTATTTTCAGTTAACAAAAAATGGCATGGATGAGTCTTTTTCTCAAACGAAAATGACATAGATAAAACTAACTTTTAACGGATGACATGAATGAGCCTTTTCTCGAAGTTTGATGAAATATTTGAGCATTTTCCCAATAATTAAACTCTCAACCCTACTCTCCTCAGATGTCATTTTGTGGAATTATATTAGATAGCTAATATATTATTATTGTATGGTATTAAATTAAATATATATAGAATAAATTAATATGTTCCCCTTGTTTGAGGATTGTAGCATAGGAGTACTGTATTTGCCGTCAAATACAAGATATTGTGACATCTAACTATCAGCCACTACTATATTGGTGAATATATTTAAATCTATTTATTATAAGATAGATATATTGAAAGTGAATCATTCAGTTGCGGTGTTCACGAAATAGAAGGTCTTGTCTAAGGAGTGACATATTTGGATGGAGTCTCACTTATAGAACAAGAGTATATATTAGTGTACTACGACTTACGTAATTGATTAAATTAGAAGAGTTTTTCACTTATTTCCACACCTAATAATGAACTTATGTAAAGGAATTAGGATGTAATATATAATGAATTAAATAAAGAAAATTAGGCTTAATAAATTAATTAACTCAACATTTACTGAGGAATTCATGAATTAAGAACTACAAAACAACCAAACTATGCATATAAAAAGAAAAACACAAACCATCAAAGGAAAAAAAAACAAATGAGAAACCATCATTTTATTTTTTACAAAATCAACAAGTAATTAACTGTTGCAGGGAGGGTCTGAAGACCACTTTTCTCCATTCATGCACTTGATTTGCTTGGGATATAAATATTTTCATTTCTGCAACAAATTAAATAATAATACATTAATTATATTCTCCAACTATAGATAAATATAGAATAAATGAAGTATTATGGAGAAAAGAAATGATAGTACCTTTTAGAAAACATTTGTTTGTAAATCCTCCATCTCAGGACTGATGTCTTTTCCTTCTTTCTCAGCTTCAGTTCCCAAAAAAGGAGCAGAATCTAGTTTGGGAGGGTTCTGGAGAGTTGTTTCACATGTTATTTTCCGATAGATACTCGACTCAAGTAAAACATATCAAAAATCAAGTATGTAAAGTAAATATAGTAGTGAAGAAGCGATACTGAACGCAACGGAGGAGAAGAGAACAATAGCAACTTTCTATCCTAATCCTCGACCTCCAAATCTTCCTATCTAGGGTCGTGTACTCGGTAAATTGCTGATATGTCATGTAATGCCATGCCATGTGTGATCACCTCTCCCCGATACTATGATCACAGTTTAGAGGTGGATCTAGGGCGTGTTCTGTTGGTTCAACTGAACCAATGCTTTCAGCTTGAATATGCATACACATGCAATTAAAACATTTGAAGTGTATACATATAATAAGACTACACTCATTTCGAACCTATGACTCTAGATTCTGGTTTCACCTATGTCACAGTTGATTTAGATCCTTCACAGGTTTATTTCAGTAAATTGTATGTCAATGTACCCCATATTCATTCGACTTACAAGAATCAACCGCGGGTGAGTTCTGGTTAGGGGTGAATTGTCACTCTCATCTTAAGAATGTTTTTCATACAACAAATAACTTGAAATGCTTGCTAGAATCAAATAAATGATGAGACAAAGACAGATTAACAAGCTAAAGAAAGAGCTCATAACATTACCATGCAACGAATTAATGCCCAATTCACACCCCGGAAGAATGGATGCTGCTTGATTTCGTTTGCTCCTTCACGAGATCCTAACCTGTTTTTGGGATCTCTGTGCAACAATCTATACATCAACTGCTTCGCGTGGAGACTAGACTGGAAAAGGAGAGGGTAAACAGACAGTTTTAGAAATCCCACATTTTGAATCGAGGCACTTAAATTCGTTAGATTGAAATACAATACCTGTATGCTTCCTGGGAATTTTAAATCCTTATGTAGTATATTTGAGAATGTCTTCTGCCTTGTCTTTCCCCTGAATGGTGTATAACCATACAACATTTCATACAAAAGAATGCCTGCCAAACGACAATTTATTCGTCAAAAATAGCATAAACAATTGAGGCAAGTATGGCGTAAAAAGGCCTCAGTGAAGATTAAAGGATCAGTCAATATCAGCACTCAAAGAGCAAATGAATTCTAAAAAATTACCAAGAGCCCACCAATCCACTGCACTAGTGTGCCCTGCTCCAGTTATGATCTCCTGTTAAATAAACAAGCGAAAAGAGATTGTTTAAAGAATAGGTATGCATGAAAAACAGCTTGACTTATAATACAACCTTCACAAACATTGACTATAAACATCTATAAGTAGCTCTTTTTCAAAAAGAAAAGGAAAACAAAGGTCTAACCGGAGCTATGTATTCTTCAGTTCCGACAAAAGAATTTGATGCACGCATAGGTTCAGCCATGAAGATTGGATTCTGTTGGCCTTTTTGATGTTTCTTCTTTTCGTTGATTTCTGGAAGTAAAAGCTGTCCAAATCACCAAAACAGTGTATTGGTATTCATTAGTAACTAATTATGTTCGCGAAGTCACCTCATGAGGATAAGCAATATTTTGCAAACTTGACAAAAGTTATGAGTTAAGTACCTGTGGCTTGCAAGATGTCAAACAGGAAAGATCAAAATCCGTCAAAGATACATGCCCACCACTCTGAAGCAAGACGTTTTCAGGCTTCAGATCCCTATAAATTATACCTGTTGGAAAAAGATAACTCAGGATACATGGAGATAGATTTTTCAACTCTTTAGATATCAGCGACAAATAGTACATATACTAAGCATTTGCTTTGATTGATAAGCCATCTGCAGCATTGCCACATTTACTCAAAGATCACTCACCACAAGGCATAAGTATTCTAATTAAGCATTAATCACTCCATTCACCTGAAGTCAAAGTGAATGGTGTGCATAGTTTGAAAGAAAGAACGGAGAGTAAGAAATTAGATACATCAAACATTGATTCATGAACACACGTTCTCCTCAATTGCTAATAAGGTATAGGAAATTGTTTGATCAAGCAAGTCTAAAAGTTGGTAGAATTGGACTAGTTAGAAAAGAGTGAATAAAGACTTTCTTATTATTCAGATCTATTTGTGTATATATTACATGTGGATATAAAGGCTACCTTGACAGTGAAGGTACTCCAAGGCTACCACTACTTCAGCGGCATAGAACCTGCACAAAACAAAAAAACTGTATGTCACCGGAAGCAAAATGGCAAATATCTCAATAAATGTTTAAGAGGCCGTGAGAATATGATATCCAAGTCTCAGATAACTATGTAGAATGCTTCTTGGATAGGTATAATTATAGACTATTTTGTTTTTCAAATTTGGTTATACATATGTTTTACGTACCGTGCAGCATCTTCCTTCAACACCTTTGTTTGTTGTCTATCTAGAAGCATGAACAGCTCTCCACCAGGGTAGTAATCAGTTATGAGACAGATATGGGTTTTGGTCTGAAACACAGCAAAACTCAACAATTCAAATTTGTAAACAATACCATTATAATTAAGTATATTCATATATGCATATTATCAGTTCACTGAATTCATCAAGTATCAAATGCTGTGATGCATTTCCTTCTCATAACAATATTTTCAACATAATTATGATCTCTCTCATCAAGTTCTATGTATCTAACCTGAAAAGATGCATAAAGTGCGGGAAGAAAAGGGTGGTCCAACATATCTAGGATTTCTCGTTCTGCACAAGCTCTATGCACCTGCAGGAAAGATAAGTGGATCCTTATTGAAGATAGAATAATGAGAGAGTATAAGTTTACATGTTAGAATGGGAACGGAGCTTCATATACACCACAGTCAAGATTTGCTTAGTTTCCATCACATTTAAATATTGAACAGGTTTAGAAAACTATGAAGTCAGAAGTTAAAACGTTCTCTTCACAAGGATGCGTAGGGGTGTAACATAAGACGAGTTTTTACACGACTATATAACTTTGTAAGTCCCATCAAAAAAGGTGGGGACAACAGCATAATCTCTAATCTCTAAAAAGGATGCAGCAACATTTGTGATCTTGCAATTTAACTCTTTACCTTGTTTCGGTTAAGCATTATACTCTTATCCATTGCTTTCATTGCAAAGTGCTGGTCTGTTCCGCAAAGCTCCACTAAATGCACACTGCATGTTCACAAGTTATTCCCAAGTTAACCAAGATAACATAAACATTCATTTTGGGTGACTGTAGCATCTCATAAGACTTGGTCCACTCTAAAGTGGAACAGCCATGTTCTTAATAAAATGTACCTGCCAGTATCGCCCGATCCCAGTGGTTTAATTGGCTTAAAATGTTTCAAGGCTATTGGTTCTCCACTCTCCATGATCTGCAAGTCACAAACCTCTCAGTGATGGAAGGGGTAGTGAAACGTCAAACTAAAATTATTATCAGGGGAATATAAAAAGGGATTTTTACACAAATAGCCAGTCGGCTTCATGTTTACTTTTCCTTACCCGTATACGTAGATCATACATTAATTATACGCGATTATAAATATAAACAAAAGTTTTATCTACCTTTTGTATTGCTTTCCAAGATGCACTGTCCTTCCTGTGAGGCTTTGGCTGAACAACTTTTGAATGATTTCTCCACAAATCCTCTGGTTTCTGCACATCAGTTCAGCAGTTTGTGATCAAGCTCGTACAATTCAACATCTACAGATAGTCCTAAACAGTCATGTTCAACATTTTGGACTTACCGAATTGGCATCTGGAAGCTCTCGAACTGCTTCATCAACATTTCCAGCAGTTTCTTTTATCTGATAGGAAACAAATGAAAACCATCGTCAAGATAGGCCTCACCATTCAAAGTGAAGACCATATATGACACATAAAACATGAATTAATTCCATTCGGTATATATATGAATGCTCAAACTAAGTGACCATTCTTGAGTACTTATGTATCTGTCATATCACTACGAGATACAAGCGGTAAGGAATAGAAAAAACTTATGTGAAATAAAGGCAACTCAAGATGATTAGAGTAGGATTAGACCAGCTTTGCACTCTCTGTTGCCTTGTCTTCAGGGATACTGTTGTGAAGTGGCTCTACATGCTGACTTCCATCTAGTTGCACTCCAATGAAGTACTGTACTTCTCCCTGATTATAAACAAAAGAGCCATTGAATAAGGATTTTAAGAAAGTTTTGTTCTACAAAACTTCAGAGTCGTGGCACTTTTATATTAACATCAAGAACAAAATTAGTATTATACATACCTTCTGATCACGCATAGGCTGAAGGTGGAACAAGTTCCAGAACTTTTTGCCTGAATTTTTATAGGATACATCAGTTGCTTCAACAATAAAATACTTTGTATTTTTAACCAAAAGATCCAAAATTCTCAATATTTTTGGGGATAATTGATGAGTAAACACAATAAGTTTGTTACATCTTTTCAAATAGAACCAAATCACAGTCTTAAAGTTTGAAAGGGAAATGGAAAACAAAAGAAATTTTCCTTTCTTTGATTAACATGAGCTAAATTATGAATGCACATGCTTAAGTTAGCTCTAACATAAAATTAATTACTGGTTGATCCATCTAGAGGCAGATGTATGCATGTTTGCAAATTTCCCACTTCGGATCTCGAACTCAATATACATATAGTATTTAAGTTATATACACTTGACAATTTTTAATTTTTTTTGCACTACCTATAATTTAACTAGTTCTAGCATGTTACCTGCCTTATTTTTCAGGTTGCTAATTCTACTTATGATGAACAATTACTTGTAGTTATCTTTAGATTATTTAATTTTACCGTCAGCGTATAGAAATTAAACACATACACAAATATGAAAAGAAAGGAAAATTTGTGGAAAGCATATATACCAGTCTTAGTGTAGTTAATGAGCTGCACAGTGACATCAGTTTGATTATCAATTGCCTGTCTGATTTTCTTCACAGTAGCTGGATCAGTTTCAGGACCTTGAAGAAACCTATAACAATAGCAAAACCAAATAGCAACAATATAACGAGTTAGTCATTTTGGCTCGCTCCCTTTGGTTCAAGTATGCACCACTAGCTAGTGCCATGGTCCATTATCAATATTCTCTCCGTTCCAATTTATGTGGTGTTATTTGATTTGCCGCAAATTTTAATAAGTAAAGGAAGAATTTTGAAATTTGTAGTCTAAACAAACCTCAGACATTTGTATGACCATAAATCACTTCACTAAGGATAAAAGAGAAATATTAAAATTAAGTGAAAAATGTAACATATTTTCTCGAATACAGACTAAAAAAAAAAATGTGTGACCTAAATTAGGACCGAAGGAATAATTATTTCAAGCTTCAATTGCACTGCATCACCGACCAGAAGTCAAAGTTGAAGAGCAAATTTTGATTAATCTTTCTTATGATTATCAACAAACTTCTTTCTTGAGATTGCGTGTTGTCTCACACATCCATCATTTTAAAAAAAGAATATGGCACTATATTTCCAGACACTTATTAACACTCCACTAGTAAAAATCTGTGAACTAGTATTTTAATTTTATGAAGTATATATAATTTTTTCAGAAAATTTTAAAAATATTTTGATTAAATATTCATCAACTCGACGTCAATTTTTTTATTTAATAACATATGGCAAATTTTCAAAAATATAGTGTATATATACCTGCAGTTTCTTCCCAAGATTTCTTCACGGCTGTACTCTGTCAGCTCCAAGAAACTATCCGATGCAAAAATCTGATTTATCAAACACAAAAAGCCATAACGTTACACAAAAATAACTTTATTAATAGCGATCAATATGGATGTACTCTCTCCGTTTCACAAAGAATGACCTAGTTTGATTTGACACGGAGTTTAAGAAAATAAAAAAGACTTTTGAATTTTGTGGTCTTAAATTAAAGTTATGTCAAATGTACAAAATTGTCCTTTAAGCTTGTGGCCTTAAACATGCCACGTGGAAAACTGAAATTAAAATGTTACCAAAAAAAGAAAGAGGTCATTCTTTTTTAAACAGACTAAAAAGGAAAGGAGGTCACAGAGGGAGTAATTTTGAATTAAAATTAGGTGATGAAGTATGTCTTACAATAGGATTATCAGGCAGCCTTGGATCAGTAATGACAAAGTTCTTCTCGATACGTTCAAGAGTCGTTGCTAAATCAATACCTTTCCTCATTTCCTTCTTCCTCACTTTGTCATCAACACTAACTGGTCGTCCATCGTTGTCGCTCTCATCGTCATCGTCATCGTCATTATCCATTGTCATCCTTGCCTCAAAATCATCATCATCAGTAGTCATGGTGGTACTAGAACGTTTTTTCTTCATAATCCTGTACATACGTAATTACACTATATAAGGTAATGTTATAGCATTTGTATATTAGGCGTGCATGCATGTTTAATGTCATACAATCGCTATAACATATTTGGAGAGTCTGAACAACATATCATATTGTATTGAGAAAAGAGATGTTATAAGTAATAATTACCCCATGAAAGATAGACGAGCAGATTTTTTAGGTTTCTTTTCAGGGACTTCGTTAATTTTCTCCATCTTCATGGTGGTGGTTCTAGTACCAGCATGTGAATGTCTTCTTGCTGGTGCTTTATTCACTAAATTTAGCTTATGAGTAGTACTGCCAACATCCTGCCTGTCTTGTTCAACTTGATCTCCTTCTGACTTTCTCATGAAAGTTGGTCTGTTATTTGTCGATTCACTAAGTGCCCTTGCCCTTCTTGGATTTTTTATTTCTTTCAATAACTCATTCACTGAATGATTAGCCATCTCCTTCTGACGCACTGTCGCGGAGTCAGAAGTTTTATTAAAGGATTTCATAACAAATAAAAATAGATATACATAAAAAAAAAATTTATATATTTGAAAACTACGTAAAAGAATTATGACGAAAGAATAGTACCATCATAGCGTATCAATGATTCAGGAAGGCCGTTGGGTCGGACAGTCTTTTCCTTAGAGCCTTCTGTGTGCTTGCTTACCTCAACTTGCATTCTGCCAAAAATTTATTTTTAATTTCATTACATTATTAATTCGTGTGTATTTAATTAATTACTATACTATACCAACAGATTTAAGGAATGGATTACTTGTTGGATATGTTTATTCATAAACATTTGAATATTTTGTAAAACCTATAATCTCAAAGAATTATCTGATGAGCATATTAATAAGTAAAATGTATTTAATGAATAATTTAAACCTCAAAACCCAAAAACTTCAGGAAAAAAAACTCAAGTTTTATTAGTTTAGTTTAATTTATAAATTAAAAAATTCGATACAAATAATTTGATGATATTTGAAAAACACAAACCAACTTGATTCAGGTAACCCCCTGGTAGCTACAATGCATGTAATGAAAATGTTTTTTTTGTTGTTGATTCTTGATCGATAATAGTTACTTCTTTTACAATATTAAAAACTAATACCTCCATCCACTTTTAATTGTTATAGTTTTCTTTTTTAGAGTCAAATGATAATAATTTTGACAAACATTTTACGATATATTTTTTCATCATATTAATATGCAAAAAAAATAAAAAATTATAATACTTTTGGTATAATTTTTAAATATCTAATTTTATTTTTTTAAATATTGAATTAATGTACCATTTTGACAAAGTATCTAACATATCGTTTACATGCTTTTCTCGTAGTAGTTATGATCAATCTCTCTCTCTTCTTTCACACCTCACACGTGGAAAGTTAAATTTAACTACTCTCTTTTTTGGCATGAATTTAACTAATTTATGTAATATATTTTTCGTTTCGAAAAAATATGATGTTTTTATTACTAAATAATAATTCAACTTTTAACTTTTTCTTAGTCTTGATAAGATAACTTTAATCACATAAATATGAATATTTTGATTTAAATCATAAATTTCAATATATTTTTTAAAAACTCTATATACAATCAACTATTTATAGAGAAATGACTTAATTACACAAATATTTCTACGATATTTACTAACTCTTCCTATAGTTTGAAATACGTATATTATCTCACCATTTAATGATTTCATATCAAATTTCAAGCCAGATACATGTTTTTTGCTACAAATACATTGAAATAGGGAGAGAGGCATGCAAGAACAAGGAGGAGACGAATGAGATTTGTCTGTATATCTCAGATACATGTGACACTAGATACATATAGCTTATGTGACTCACATGTATCTAGGATACCAAAGTGATGAGTGAGGTATGAGAGTAGTGAGCGAGATGGGAGGGAGGCAAGCGAGATTTGTTTATATATGTACCTCATATACATGTAAATCCACTTGGATACAGTCTATCTAGAACAAATTACACCTAATTTTAACCCTATATATATATATCTGGACACACCAAAATTTGGTAAGATTCTTAATATTACAAATTAGCGTGTATCTAAGTAATTAGCTCTAAACTAATGAAATTTCCGTAATTATCCAACTATATAATTAAATTATACTATATATAGGCCCACCTACCATCATGAACAAGTTGAGGGAGAATTGAATCCATCAAGTTCTTTTTTTTGTTGTTGGGGAGGGGGTAGGGGTTGGGGGTACAATCCAACAAGTTGTATGGGTGCATGAGAAAGACTCCAAAAGTTGACAAGTAAAAAGGATGAAATAGTAAGACTTCATGCAAAAAGTTGATGGGTTCCCTACTATATGATATCTATGAGAGAAAATGGTCCAAAACAAGGCATTCCTATATTAAGGCCCACTATTTTCCCATCTTAATCATGTATTGAATCTTTCCATAGATAAGATGAGGACAATATCCAGCTGGTTATTTACAAAAGAAAAGCAAGAATTATTGAAAAGATAAGGGAACAAACCCCCATTCAACCCACAACAAACCCCCATTCAATCCACAATATTTCGTTTTAATTCGTTTGTTTTACTTCTTCTTTTTTCGATTCTGATATATTTAAAAATATAAGATTTAAAGACATTTTTATATATTTGAAGTTTAACATCGCAAAATTTAAAAATCTTCTTCTTTATTTTATTAAATTTTGTGTTAAATAAAAAATCAGACAAATAAATTAAAATGAAAAAAGTAATACCTTTCAACAATTAAACTTTGGACCATTATAATTTATTAAGAAAAAAAATCTTGGACCATTATTCAAGTATGTCATTATCCAAATTATTATGTGTTTTTCATCTTAGTACTGTCAAAATTGGTAAAAACAGAGTATTTATGTACTCGTTTAGTTTATATACCTTTAATTTAACAGAATAGTAGGTAGTTAAATAATTGGTTATTTCTCATATTCAATTCGAATTCTATTTATGTAAACAGTATTGACATAATTAGTGCACTTGAAAAACAATTAGGGTGAGGGTGTGTTTGGTAGAGAGGAAAATATTTTTTCATTTTTCTCAAATTTGGTTGGTTGAGATAAATTTATTAAGAAAATAAATTCCCTAAAATAACCCCCACCCCACCCCCACATCTTATATTATTTATACTATAAATACTTTTGAGATGATATTAATTATTTTTTTTACTTACAAAATGCTATAAAATAACAAGAAAATCACTAATTTTAACAAGAAAATATTTTTCATGATTTTTTTTTTCTTTGTGCCAAATACACCCTTATAAATTGAAAGGATAATATAAACATGTTTTTCTCAATGGGAAAACTTTAAATTTCATATCTACATGCTTCCTCAATTGCAATATATGTAACGTAGTCTGATTCAATACAAAATTTAAAAATGAAAAAAAAAAACTTCTAAAATTTATTGTATTAAATATGCTATGATATTATTTATATGACTATAAAATATTTGGAAATTTATAGTCTTATTCGTATCATATATTTGTAAAGACATAAAAGTTAGTGTATAATAGACCGTCACAATAATTTGAGCGTGTAATCATTCATAGGGAAATTTTACTTACCCAATGAATTTGAGAACTTTACCAGCATCATCTTTGATAGGTGCAATGGTGAGAAGATTCCAAAAAGGGGTCCCATCCTTCTTGTAATTTAGTAATCTTCCACAGTAAGTTGAACCCGACTGCAATGCTTCTCGGATCTTGGCTACATCCTCGGAATCCGTACCCGAACCCTGCATGAACCGACTAAACCCAATCCAATAATAAAATTGATATCAAAAGAAAAGTAAGACAAACAAATAAACCGCGGAAATAGTTTATTGTTATTACCAGTTCCTTCCTATAACCTCCTTTGATGTATAACCCGTCATCTTGAAAAATCCAGCACTTGCATACAGAATCGGGTAATCGGGTTTGGTTGCATCCGATACCACAAATGTTTGTTGAAATGTTGATAAGGCATCTCTTAAATCCTCTGAAACTCTTGGCATTCCCCTCTCTTTACCTGTATTTTCAAAATTAGTCAATTAAAACAACTTAAATAAATTTTATGTGATAATAGTGTAACTAATTTTTATAATAACGGTGTAAATTATACACTGTTTTTTTTATCTCAAATCAATAAATGTATTACGATATGAGATTATTGATATGTATCCCAATTCCCAACTTATTGAATGTGTGATTTAGTGTAAACATCGAGTATGAAAAAGTTTGGGAAAATTTGAATTTGAAGGGTATGTTAAAATTTGTATATAAATGCTTACCAGCACCATCATCAGAAAATTCGCCGGAACTCCGACCAGAGTTGCCGGAATCTCTTCGAGAAGTCTCTGTTTTACCATTCGTATCATCTCCAGAAGTTCTAACTTTAACTCCTTGCAATTTCCCAGTCTCATCATCAGTTTTCAACACCAGTCCCCACTCCGCTGCTCTCTGTGCAGCAGCACCAACTTCATCCACTGCAGCCTTCGAATTAACCTTCTCAACACCGGTAATTGATTTCTGAGTAATCGGAGAAGCCAATTTCGCTGATGCCGGAGCAATTGCCATCCATGAAGTAGCGATTTCTTCATTTTCGTTACTCGATTTGGGAATTGCGATTTGCTCTGGTTTTTCCTCTGTTTCAGGGATGGTACTACTGGTAATGGGATCAGCGGCGGTCCAATTTTTCCATGAAGGTTGTGATCGGAAAACTGGATTTGTTGATCGGGAAGAGTAAGTTGAAGGATTGAAAACTTCTAGAGAACCTCTTGGATCTCTTGGCAATGGTGGTATAAGAGGAGATTGCTTGTTTTCTTCTTCCATTATTTCTGCGTACACAAACAGTTCTCATGTCTGTATCAAAGCACTATATATATGTGTGTCTCTGCTCACTCTCAGTTTTATCTCCACTTACACAAATCATTTCATTTTTACTTTACATGACGATATTTGATTGGACGGAAAGTTTCGTAAAAAATAAATATAAAGATTGCAGCACATGGGATTGTTTGATTAGCGGTTATTTTGAAATTATAATTTTTGAATTAAAATGGTTTATTTGGAAGATGGGATAAAAAAAAATCTCAAGTTTGATGAAATAAGACGGAATATTCAGGATTAAGGTTAACGATACATATTTATACTAGATGGATGCAAATGGGGATAGGGGGCATGATTACAAGGTGGGAAATCGAAATCTCCTCCAACAAAATAAAAATTCAGATAGTCATCTTACTGACCTATTAAAACTCTCTAATATAAATTGAATTTCAAATTTAACTTTGAAATATATCATAGCACATATAGGTTAAACCATGTCATCGTGACATTTTTAAGCTATAAGAATATGTTATTAAGCATAATAGTAAATTTAAATTATATAAAATCTCTCATTATTTTAGGGTTAGATTAAAAAGGAATAAGAATACCATATAAAGTTGAACAAAGGATGTAAGTATATTTTTAATCATAAAAAAGTTAAACAACTTAAAATTTTGTTGTACAAAAGTGTCATGATACTTATGTTTTCATAAATGCATGTACACTCTTTTATTTAACATCATAGTATTGGGGTTTATAAGAAGGTTCATATAGAAAAAGATACTTTTGGCAAATAAGCTAAACATATTTTAAATTTATGATCTTAAATATATTATATCATTAAATTTAATATATTAATAGTATTTATTTTTAAAATAGAAGATAAATAGAAACAATTATAAATGGACAGATTACAAGTCATTGTAGCTTAGCTAGATATTAATAGTAGTTGAATGGCCTGTGACAGAAGATGACTGAAAAGAGCAAGACTTAGTAGCTTGAAAATGATATTTTGTTACTGTTAGTTTGTATGACAATAACAACACTTAAGAAAAGACTATACAAGGATAAGCTTTACGTGATATAAGACGATTCATCGTGAGTAAGTGAAAAGTACTCTTTTCTACTTAATAAGAGATTTTTGGATCAAGCACCGAGTATGAAATGATCACTTTGATTAGAAAGCGCTTTACACTTTATATGAAATTTAGATTTAATCGGATCTCAATACGAACACGGCAGACTAGGTGAATAGAGACAAGAGTTAAAGGGTAAAGTAGGAATGAAAATGCTAACTTTTAAATAGTATGTGTCCATCAAAGAACCTTTTTGTGGAAAGAACACTTGAAAACCTCAAATTTAAAAGGGTAATTTTGTCAAAGAAGGGCAAATTAGGTTATTTACTAAAAGTTGCTGGAAAATATTATATGTAATTCACTATTTAAAGCATTATAGCCTACATTTGCTGTCTTGACAATGACGTTAGGACGAATATTAACCTCAATAAATACTTCAGGACTCGATTGGTACGAGGGATAAAAAACAATTGATTTTAGAATTAGTTTATTGATGAATTTATTTTATG
This sequence comes from Solanum etuberosum, assembly GCA_029582245.1. NCBI lineage: Eukaryota > Viridiplantae > Streptophyta > Magnoliopsida > Solanales > Solanaceae > Solanum > Solanum etuberosum. The sequence goes on from JAJONR010001677.1 coordinate 54,409, forward strand.
TTTGTTGGAATAAAATTATGGAATATTTATTTCGTGATAAGTTATTCTGAAATTATAATGTTATTTTTATCTCAAATAGAAGACGGAATAACAACACCTAAATAATAAAATTGGAAATAACTAATAGCAGAATAACTTATTCTCCGGTCAAACATGTCCTAATTAGTGAAAGAGTTAATTGCTTGATAAAAAATGTTATGCTTATCGTCCAGAAGATAAAACATAAGATCTTTTATTGATATAACTTACCTTTTAGGTTAATATAAAAGAGTCGATAAAGATAAAAATTAAGAAGTCATTTTTTGACGATATAACTCTTTTAGTATATATAATTAAAATTTTGAGCCGACTCGTACCCAGGATCACTCTAAACATGTAAAGATATGACATCTGACCGTACTCAACCTCAAAAACTAACTCATGAAGAAAGGTTTGTCTAAGTCCATATAAGATGACCAATTTCTCATCTCTTTATTGACTTGAGACTTCTTAACACTCCCCCACATGTCAATACCTCAAATGGAGTGTGAACATTTTTAAATAGGGTCGGGCCCAACATTGGTAAACAACAATTGACATGAGTCTGACTCTAATATCATGTAAAAGTATGGTACCTGAGCCTAACTCAACCTAAAAAAACTAGCTCATGAGGAAAAGTTTGTTCAAGTCCATATAAAGAGATCAATTCCTCATTCCTCTATTGATGTGGAACTTCTTAACAAAACCAAAAAGCAAGACTACGTGAGGGGCATAGCAATACAACTCGAGTATGGGTAAAACTTACCCGCACCGGGTGTTTACACCAAGTCAATACAATACATGCATGCCATGTGCTTAAATTTATAGTTCATTTTACTAAACCATAATTAATTGACATGTGTTTTACTTCATTGAATCACGTAATAATGGAAATTGCATTGGCTTGGTATAAACACCCGGTGCAGGTAATGAACTAGTTAACAATATAAGCAAAACAAAGTAGGGATGCAAATTTTTTTCTGAAATATAACAACATATTCAGTGTGATTTCATAAATAAGCTATAGAAAAGGTGGGGTGCGCACAATCTTATTCCAACCTTCTATAGGTAACTCATAATTAATATACAATATACCTGAAGAGAAGTAGGATATTGATGCTTTTGCCTTTGATTGGAGGAGGAGTCAAGTAAGTAGATATCCTGCAGATTTTACACAAAGTTGATCTATTTATATACTCCACAAACAAAGAAGTCTCTAATGATTTAAATATTGGGATTGGACAAAAAGTTATGTATGTATACAACTTTCTTACTGGCACAAAAGGCTAAGAAGAGGGTAATTAAATAGAAAAGTAAGGAATGATTGTCATTGAAGAATTATCTTATCCCATGCCTATACAACTAGATTTTCACATGGCATAAACACTTATCCCTATGCCTTCATGTCAATGATCAACATAATACAAAAACATTTGGAATCAAAAAATGAAAAAAATATAAAAGAAGAATGTTGGAGATTAATTTTCTTGCATCTAAAATTGTTGTTTCTTGAATTGATATATTCTCACTCTCTCACTTGCATTGATGAGTTGTGGGCTTAGATTTTTTTTTTGAAGATTGGATTCGAAATGTACTTAGTAGTGACAAAAGATTTCGAAGCGTATGTGTTAGAAAAATAATAGGAAATACAATTGAAGAGAAAATGACTTTGAGGCGTGAAGAATCACTTTTCTTAAAGAGATATTGCACGTATACATAGGAGAATATACAAGTAATTCCTTTCATCATACAACAAAGTCTTGTATATGTCTGCAGATTTTTTTCTTAGGCTATTTCTAGAGAGTCCTTATAAATGTATAACTTAAGAGATAACTTTTCATAATAATCATATTCTTTCATGAACAAATGACTAATTCTCATAATAGTAATGTTCTTTCATGAACATATGTGTCTATTCAATTTAAGACCTCTATATATTATAAAATATCCAACAGTATGTCTGGTGTGAAAGAAAAAAAAAATCTAGTTTTTTCATGTTTAGTTAGTAAAAATATTTTTTAAAATGATTTTTCTAGTAGGAGTAAAAAAAAAACAATTTCATAAATGATATTTCAAACTCATGTCTTTTACCCACCCTCCACCCCTTCATCGCCAACAATCCCCACTCCGCCCTTATGGTAAATAATTGTTGTTTAAATTTGCTTCACTTAAACTTGATCGTTTCCCATCCTATCAAATGTTAAGAATTCATCGTCAATTTAATTAACATCTAATATATTTCAACGAAAAATTTAGAATATTAATTCAAAAAGGCAAACAAGATATATTGTACTGTGTGATCTGTGAATATCATATGGGGGGGGGGGTGGCATGTGAGGCCTTTCTTGTTGTCTATTGTTTTTGGACTTGGGAGATCCCTTTAGTAAAGCTTATAGGGCTACTCACCATATCTTACTCATGTTTTTTTGTCTCACAATTTAGAGAAATAAAAGACTAGACGTTTTTTGTTGTCATGTGCGTTTGTTTTAATACGTCGTCTGGTTGGGGAACAAGTTATTTAATTTTAAGTTATAATACAGTTAATGTGATATGTTTTTTTAATTATTGGAAGATATTTAGTTTGTTGGACTAAAAATGGAATATATTGGATATGATATAAAGAGAGTATTTGATTTAAACAGGATAAATTGGAACAAACTTCTATTTTTAATTTAAACCTTGTTATGGTTGTAAAATGTTGAGATAAAAGTTGTAGAGAAGGGCAAATATGTCATTTTGTCTTCTTTTTTTTTAAATCGAGATTGTTATCTAACATAGAGTTTGCTATCTCAAAATTGCTAATTCTAAAATAAAAAGTTATAATATCAATAATCACTTGCCCACCAACCAAACAACCCCTATAGTTTAATTTGTACATATTATAATATATCAATTTTTTTTATAAAAAATTAGATCCAATCGAATTACAATCAAATAGATAAGTTTTTCAACAGTAGAACATCATCCATAATTTCAAAGTTGGACCTATTGGAGTATATGATCTACATCCACGTGTCAAGATGAAAATGAATTAGTAACTATTAAAATAAGTCACACAACTCTAAACTCGAGTGAATTTTGAACCCCTGAATCATTAGGTCAATTTTCAATTTTGTATTTAGATGATTCAAAATCGTATACATACATAACAAATAAAAAAACTACCCTATTCATATAATGTATTTTTTTTAATGAAGGATTTCGAATGAATACCCTTCCGATCCTAGATCCGCCTCCGCCTACTTATCCTCATCTTAGCTACTTCCCTCTTGTGTAGTATTTTTGACTGAATTGGTTCCTTTGTTTATATACCTAACAATGAAATGGTGGGGACAAATGACAATATTAGCCAGAGAAATTAAAGGAGTGTTGGACCTTAGGGGCATGTGGTGATTAGATAAGTCATGTTTCAATGTTGGCACTAGAAGAATTAATTTATCTTTTCTTATAGTTTTTGTTTGTGGTGTTTATTAGGTTTTTGAGTAGTCAATTTACACTTCTATAGTCCACCAAAGTCCAAATCCTATCTAAGATATTGTATGTATGCAGAAAAATAATTAAGGGGAATTAAAGAAGATATTTCCATTATTTTGTCTAAATTCAACTCTCTTGTCCTTCCACTAATTTTGAAATAATGTAAGGTCATGGTAAATTATTCTAAGTTGTAAGACTAATCAGTGGTGAATTTAGAATTTAAAGTTAGTTAATTTTATTTTTTATACATGAGACAAAAAAGTATTAATTCAAATCTTTTTGTGTTTAGTCTATATTTGTTACGAAAATTAAAATATTTCTATAGTTTGTGAAACACATTTATCAATATTTTGATAAGGCTAAAGTTATAAATGGCCTTAATCTTTCACTTTGCCACCTTGTTTCAAATTTGTTTCTATTGAACATGTCGTGGATTCAGAATTTTTATTTAAGAATTTTCAAATATAAAAAGTAATGCAATTTCTGTGAATCAAACTTTTGAAATGTTGGGGTGCATTTTGAATAACCTGGACTGCGAGCAAACATTTTTTTTTACGTTACTCAATAGATTCAAAATTTATACATGTACATAAATATAAAAAAGAATCCCTTATTATTTAATAAGTTTATTTTTATCATTACCATACCTTTTTTTTTTATAATAGCTCTACCACGTACCCTACTTGTAGACTTATTCTTCAAATAATTGATGTGTGATACTATGTTATAACAATATATAACGATACAATTTATTCAAATATTATATTCATTAAAATAATACAATATAATAAATTATAAAATAATATGTAACAATCATCCAAACAAAATGATATAGCAATTTCTTATTGACTAACCTTTCAAGTAAACACTCTCCGACCTCTAGATCCGCCCTCGATTAAATATTTATACTACTTTTTAAAAAAAAAATTGAATTAATTCGAAATATTTAATTCCAAGGGTGGCCCACAAAGTTGGAGGACCCACTTCATGTTATCAGCTCTGCAGGTATATTATGGGTCATGTGTTAGTTTACTCACATAAGCCCCAAAGAACGTTTCGGTGCTCTGTGGACCCTTCGTTTCGATCCGTTTGGAAAGTGACCTGATAATTGAATTTGAGTGTAATTTAATATATAATCATACAAGAATATAAAATTAATAAGATCTCTATCCCATTCTTACATATATTTTCATGTTTAATAATTTATATATTTCTCTTATTTACATAACAAATTATATATATCTATGTTGTCGGTCCCTAATCTCGTTAAGGATGACCATAACGAATTTTTCCTTATGATATCTAGGTTCGTTATTTTAAGAATCTTCTATCAGTAGGGTTAAAATTAATCCTCATACGATCAGATAATTGAAATGAAGTGGTGTTATATGTTATATGCACTATGGAGGGTGTTATGTGATAGAATAATTAGAGTGCGAAAGATAAATTCTGCAAAATAGTTACAATACTAATACTAAATATTGGGTTGCTAGAGATGCAGTTAGATAAATATGTGGTAATATAAGATTTAGATCGGAATAAAAATAGTATTGAGGATAAATTAAGTTGTTTGAGATGACATGGTCATATCTTAAATCGATCTACATATGCAATGAGTTAAATTGTATCGACCTACATATGCAATGATCAATACAAACTTAAAATATCAATTTTATTTTGAATAGTAAAGACATTTAAGATATTGCAAATAGCTCATAAAACCTTTGAGATAAAAAACAATCTTAACATTTTATTTTGAAAATGATAGACTCACATTTAACGTTTTCTTTTCGACTCACACCATTTAAATAGATAAATATAATTTAACATGTTCAAACAAATCACACTTATTACTATAATTTAATTTAATTTAATTTAATTTAATTTAATATTGTTTGCGCATTCATTCCTCTAACAAACTTCAAAAAATTAATCCGATTATGTCTCTTACTCACCAATTTTTCTTCTCCATCATGAATTATTGTAAACAAACTCAACCATTTTAATTAATTTTTATCTCTTCATAATACTTATAATGAGTGCTTCTCAATTAAGCCATCGGAATTTCATTACTTGGTTATTCGTTTTAATATTAATCATTTATCTTATTTACTCCACAAATTACATTCTTAACAATGATGATTGTTCTTCCAATATTAATGAAGTTGATCATCTTTCGAAGAATAACACGTCTACATTCACTCTTCAAGATGAAGAAAAAAACAAACAGAATGATGAATATTATAAAAATGTTCGAAAAAAAGAAGAAGAGGAAACTATGCTCAAACATGTTGTGTTTGGAGTAGCTGCATCGTCGATTTTGTGGGATAAAAGGAAAGAGTATATTAAATTATGGTGGAAACCAGGAGAGACTAGAGGTGTTGTTTGGTTAGATGAAAAGGTCAAAATTAATAACAATGAAACCCTACCTGATATTAAGATTTCAGGTGATCGCGATGACATGTTTGTTTTTTTATTTTTTGATCTTTAGGTTCTTATCGTTCAAATTATTACATTTTTTTTTTGTAAACTCGAAAATGATGAGTTCATGAGTTGAACATGTTGATTATATACAAGTATTGATCTTTTTTTTTTTAAGATGACACTACAAATTTTCATTACACGAATCGACAAGGGAGAAGATCGGCTCTAAGGATATCTAGGGTTGTTTCGGAGACATTAAGGTTGGGTTTGAAAGACGTGAGATGGTTCGTGATGGGAGATGATGATACAGTATTTTTTGTGGAAAATGTAGTTAGGGTTTTATCAAAGTATGATCATAACCAATATTACTATATTGGTAGCTCATCAGAAAGTCATGTACAAAATATTTTTTTTTCATATTCAATGGCTTATGGTGGTGGTGGATTTGCAATTAGTTATCCATTGGCAAAAGAGTTAGAAAAAATGCAAGATCGTTGTATACAAAGATATCCTGGATTATATGGAAGTGATGATAGAATTCAAGCTTGTATGGCTGAACTTGGTGTACCACTTACAAAAGAACGCGGATTTCATCAGGTAAAATTTTTATTTATACTGACAATATAAAGATTTTTTATACTATTGATCCGTGTAAGTTTACATATCATAGTAGGTTATTAATTTTATAAATCATGAATGGTTACGTTTAGTTATACTTGAAATTTTGTATGAATTGATTGATATACTTGATTTATTTGGACATTTGATTACTTATATATAGGAGCATAGATCCCATGTGCAAATGAAACATATGATCACTTAATTATGGAAAATGGGGTAATAAAGTCACTTTTAGTAACAAAAAAATCACTCAATTATCGATCGATTGTTATGTTGCCCCAACACTTCAATAATTTATTCGCTGGATGCGTAGTGTGTGTTAGATACTCTAAAAAATAGTGCATTTTTTGAGAATCCAACACGGATCAAGTAACATCTTTTAAAGAGTCCAAGCAACATTGATTATAAGTTAAACTCAATTCTTATACATTTTGACTTTATCGTAAGTCATTGGCTATGTTGCTCAAACTCTTTAAAATAGCCGCCTGACGTATGTTGAATCCTCCGAAAAGATTGTATTTTTTGAGAATCCAACACGGATACAAGTTCATACAACAATATTATTGAAGAGCCAGAGTTACATAGATTATAAGTACTCTAAAACATTGGCTGAAATTGATGATCTTTTTTTGTTTTGTTTGTGGTAGTATAGTATAATGTATACATGGGAACTTATACTATGGATGATAACTCATATGCTATGTTGCTCAGACTCTTAGAAAATGTCATCAGATGTATGTTGAATCCTCCAAAAGTAATAACATTTCCGAGCTACATAGATTATAAGTACTCCAAAACTTCAGCTGAAATTGATGATATTTTTTGTTTTGTTTTGTTTGTGGTAGTATAGTATGATGTATATGGGAACTTACTAGGCCTATTGGGAGCACATCCAGTAACACCACTAGTCTCACTTCATCATCTTGATGTAGTAGACCCAATATTCCCAGGAATTTCTAGGGTTAACGGTCTCCAACGCCTATTTGAATCATCGAAACTCGACTCAGCTAACCTAATGCAACAATCAATTTGCTATGACAAAGAGAGATATTGGTCAATTTCAGTGTCATGGGGCTATGTTGTTCAGATAATTAGAGGAAATGTTTCACCTAGAGAACTTGAAATGCCTACAAGAACATTTCTCAATTGGTACAGAAGAGCAGATTACACTGCTTATGCATTCAACACTAGACCTGTTACAAAACATCCTTGCCAGAAACCTTTTGTGTATTACATGAACACCGCGAAATTTGATCATTCGAGAAATCAGATTATTGGGATTTATTATAGACATAGAGAGTCTTCACCTTCTTGCAGATGGAAAATTGAGTCACCTGAGAATATTAACAACATTGTTTTGTTGAAAAGACCAGATAACAACAGATGGCAAAAGGTACATTTTTAACACTTCGATACATACATTTGTCGTATGGTGTCCAGATCAATTTGTGCATATCGACAATAACACCTTTACGTATAATGGTTTTTTGAAGTGTCATTTTTTGATTGGATCTTCTTTTTTTCTTCTGGTGCAGTCTCCAAGGAGGGATTGTTGTGGTGTTTTGCCATCAAACAATAACTCAAAGTCAAATTTGTACATGTGGGTGGGCAGTTGCAGAGATGGTGAAATCAGTGAATTGTAGCTGTTGGGGAGAGAGGCTTTACTACATTTTTTCTAGTTTATCTGTAGTTCCATTTTTAGGCCATAGAAACTATCCAAACATTGGAAGTATAAAATGAAATTGCAACATCTGAATCATTCAATATTTTCCCTGTGTAAACATCACACTAATTTACACCATTATAGCTTTTTGTACAAGTCAAATCTGTTACCAAATCACATGACAGATTATAGCTTATATAGGCTATTTTGCCTTGAAATCACATTCTCTATGTCTTATTCTTTTGTCCAAGTAAAGACTAGCAAGGCATTCTCTTGCACCAATTCCTCTCTCACAATCAAAGCTAACAGCTGTGGCAATATCTGTTTCGGAGACTGATAATACGATAACACGAGTTTCAGCTAGCAACTGTTGCATCTCAATCGAATGCATAGAAGGAATACTTCCTCAACAACAACAGAACTTGAATGAATTCACACTGCAAGTTAAATAGCATGCATTTCTTACAAAAGGTGTAACATATGGTACCGAAAGGTTCTAAAGGAAGTCCAAAGAGAGCATTTTTAGCCTTCAAAATGCACTGGAAGTGTTACAACTCTCAGCAATGAATCAGTCTTGGATCAAATTACAATAAAAAGTGAAAATTTAATAATGTTCAGTATAGTAACGAATACACACAGGGTAATGTCTTCAAAGTAGCAAACTAAAAATGCAGGAAGCTCATCACCACATGTAAGCTAAAACGACTGGAGACATCTTCTCTGCAGAATCATCTGGTTAACATTCATATTAAGGGTGAGAATATGGAAGTTGAGAGATTAATGATTTCAAGGTTTACAACTAACAAGTTCATAGGGATCAAGAAAACATTCTCATCTATGTTAGACAGGTAGTTTGTCAACAAAGTGAACTATTAGAATATCCAGATCAGAAACTAATATATGAATCATGGACTAGATAAAACCAATTCATTTCCCAGAAGTAGTAAGAAAAAACACTACATAAAGTATAATGTAAATCATGAACTGCAACCTGAGTTCAACTGGTCAAGTACAACTCCTATGAGCTTGAACACATAATGTATAGTTTATGGGTTCGAATATTGCTTACCGATAGCCAAACTTCTGTGCCCTAATCACAAAATGGAGTGAGATCAATTTTGAACTGCTGCTTCCCCTTGCTAACTCTCTGTAAGAAATGTGATATCAGGAAAAAAAAAAAAAAGAATAACTGCAAAGTGCTTGGAAGAAAGGAACACAGAGATATACAAAAAATGCTAAAGCATAAGCTAAATGATTTCTTTGTTCCTAGCATTTACCAACATCTATTTATTGTTTAAATGCACTGATTTTTTCTGTAAAATCCAGAAGTTTAAAAAAAGGCAACTTTTTATGAGTTTTACTCATGTTTTCATGAAGGGGAGCCTTGGACAATGGTAAACTTGTCTCCGTGTGACCTAGAGATCATGGGCTCGATCCATGGAACCAACCAATGATGCTTGTGTCATGGTAGGTTGTGTACATTACACCCCCTTGGTGTGCAGTCCTTCAACCCTGCATGAGTGCGGGATGCTTCATATCAAACTGTCATTTTTTCATTTATAGTATTCTAATAACAATTAATATATCACTTTGCCAACTACTCCTTCCATTTCTATTACTTGGCACATGTTGACCTGACACACCCCTTAAGAAAGCTATAATTAGAGGTGTATTTTTACTAAACTAACCTTATTAATGATTCTTTAGAACTCTAAATTTGACTACTACTTTATGTAGCTATATAATACTAAGGATAATATGGGAAAAAAGTGATAAAACTCTCTTGATTTCTGAAATTGACAAGTAAAATGAAACATCTATTTTTGGTATAAGGGCCAAGTAAAATGAAACAGAGGGAGTATATTTATTTTCTGGTGCTGCTTTCACAAAGACAACCTGTGGGGAGAGGAGGGGCATGCATTAATGCCTTGATATCTGCATTAAAGTGCCATTTAAGAGAAACAATTGTCCAACTTAAACTTCACCAAGTTATTTGGTTAAAACGCACATCAAATGAGCATTCAACTCCACTGCAAAGTAGCCAGATGTTCCAAATTTATAGTTTTGGAAATACCCTTGTGGAACACGGAACTACATCTACATCTCCTTACAACCCTCTTCAACTCTGGTATAGACTATAGCATCCACACTGGCATCATTCTAGGGTCAACAGGCAACAGAAGATGCTAAAATTGGCTACTACAGACTACTTATTAATCAGGTTAGAGGAATTAGGAAAACAAAAACATAATTGAAATAACGAAAAATTAGCAAACGTTTTGGATAAATGACATAAAAAAATAAAAAATAAAAATAAAAATAGAAGAGGAAGACTAGGAAAAACAAAATTTTGATTGACCTACTCTTTAATGCATTTCACCTATCTTTGTCCTCCTATGTCATATACTTCAAGCACCAAATATGCCTGCTGTAGCTTAAGACAACCTACTCAAACGCCAAGTGTTTTGGATATACCATAGCACCTTAACAGTCTCCCTATATCTTCTACAACTGTTGGTACTTGGATGTTTAGCTTCATTTATTTATGCAACAAAGAGTGTCAAATATGAAATTGATGCTAAACAGAAATTGACTTACACCAAGCGTAACAAGCTCTTCTAGTAGTTCCTCCAGATGACGCAGAGGCTGAGTCAATACAAAGCATTGATCAAATTAATAGCTAAAATCAGAATGCCACAGTTTCATTTTAAGGGGGAAAAAAAAGGATGTCCCAAAAGTCTCAACATATAATATAGTTTGCGTGTAACTTACCCACTGTGTTGGACCATCAACTGGAGCACTCAGGGGATCATTGTGCACCTAATGAAAAATATCTCTGATTCAGTTGAGCAGATTTTTTTTTTGAGAATGAGTTGAGCAGAAAATTGAAGCAAGTTTTGACAAAACGGATATCCTAAAAGTTCAGGAATCTCAACAAGGCTTGAAAGTTTTTCTTTTGAATGAATGCACCAGCTAAAGTAATATCACCGCATTTTGATTCCAACTCTCCCGTTCCTCTCACTCCTCTCTTAAACAAGGAGTAAATATCTTTGTCTTCTAAAACAAGAAATGCAAGCAGATTGCAACTTTACAAATACCAGATGCTCTTTTATACCTCCATAAATATTCCATCTACTCCCACAGCAACAGCTGTCCTGGCAATACAAGGAATTAATTCACGAAGACCGCCACTAGCAACACCACCACCTTCCAGCTGTACAAGAATGCAGAACTTCAATTCATTAACATAGAATAAACTTTAACACTAGATCCTAGAAATGGTCTGGACTATGCGATTGAACTCATGATCTTAGAACGTTGAATTGGCTACTGGTTAATAGTTAAATAAATTATTAACAGTTGATTCTGAGGCTTGAAAGATACAAACAGCACAAAGTCAGGATGATGTCATAATGAAAGAGAAGACAGGCAATTAGGGGTTGATTCTGTACACAGACATGTCTAACATGATATGGAAGAAGGAATTTCTGCTAATTAAACCTAAAAAGCTTCAAACTAATTAAACTCCGTGAGTCATAGTCATGGACTCAAAGTGAATGCTTATGCTGTCAATAAACTGCACGTATCCAATACTGATCTGCTATGGTAAACTAGAATAGTTTCTCCTTTTCTTTCCCATTTATCAGTGCATAACATATCAAAGACTCCTCTAAAGATTTTCAGTACTCTCCAAGGAAGGGTAAAAGAACAGTGCACCTTTTTGCCTGCAGGCTGTTGTAATGAATGAGTTATATCAGCAACCTGAGATATAAGAATGTAAATGAGAAAAAGTACATCCAAAAATAAATATCTATGTATAGAATAAGTGGATTCCTCCAGTTATTTTATCTGGGAATATAATAATAAAATACAGTGATAAATAAGACTCTTACAACAGGGCAATTGGCTTCCCTCATCCACTCAAAGTTCCGTGGATCTACAATCAAGTCATCTGCAGAGTCAAATAATATATGTTAGATTTAAATACTTACAGTAAGACTCCTCCTTACCGAGTTTGGGAACAGCTATGCTTTGTGAAGGTCCTACAGGTAGAGTAATATCCTCCCCATCCACCTAAACGTCTTGCCTTTACTGTTATATCAGGAATTACTCCACTTATTGCTCGACTTAAAACGAATAATGGATTTACTTCTGTCCACCCTAGGTCCCCACCCCAGAATCATTTTGCATCTGGCCTTTTATGCACCTTTCATGAACACCGAGTTCATTTACCTATGCTTAGCATTTACCATTAGAAGATCAGCGCAGAAAATTATTCACAATGTAGTTGTAAATCTTCAATACCTTCCTTTAAAGATTAAAAAAAAACAGAAAATAACTTCTCAGAGACTTGCTTCCATCCAACTAGAAAAAGGTAATAAGAAGAAACAAACTGAAGAAAACTTACTATAGCCAAACATTGTTCCTCTCTCACACACCATGACATTTTGATTTCCAGCCAATCTCACTTTTTCAGCAGAATTTAACATCACCTGAGAACATTGTAGCATAAGTAAAAAAACAGACAGAATATTAAACCCACGAGTGCATCCAAGATAAAGGATACAAGTTTATTACTGTTTTGACAAGGGCAAGTGAAAGGAGAGCTAAAAAGAAACTGAAAAGAGGAACATTTCTTACTGATTGATCCAATTAAAAAAAAAAGGAAAGTTACTTACTGAAGAAGCACAAAACTGGCCCTTCTTAATGTTAATAACTTTTCCAGTCTTGGCAGCTGCAACAAGTAGGTCGGTCTGTCATTAAAAGCCAAAAATAGATCAATATGGCTGCTTCATGAGAAATGTATTTAAAATTTGGGCAGAAAAAGTCACAATATCTTTCTGAAAATGAAGATTATAACCTGTCTACATAAGAAAGCAGGAATTTGAATTATATCTGCAACCCGGCCAACTGCTTCACACTGAAAAAACACTGTTAGATGCAGTTCATATTGGAAGGGAAACTACTTCTGGACCACCAATATTCAATGATGAGCTGATATACAAAATGGATAAATGAACTGAAAATATCACATTACACGGATACCCGAACTTATTTTTTTGCATAATATGTTTCTGACAAATTAAGTGTCCGTACAACCAACAACACACTAAGCTTTTGAAATCTTCTCCAACCATAGAACAGATCATCCATGACATTCTCAGAATAGTCGGAAATGAGGAATATCATACAAAAAAAAGTATTTGTGGAATGGAAAAACCTTAAGTTGGCCAATAAACTTCAGAGGAATAAGAATGGATGAGAAGAAAAAATAATGCACAATTTATTTACCGAAGTAACATAATTTCCTAAGTGAATATTGCATTAGATCATCAAATTCCCCGATCAAACAGAATATCACCACAAGAATTTTAATTATAAATGGCACAGTGCCACCAACATATGCAAACAAATTTTACCTGAATAGATTCATGAACATCAGTAACAATGGGTACATCATATATTGTTTTCACCTTTTCAAGGATCTGCAACAAAGGAGGAAACGTTATTAGTTATATGCTGGAACGGTTTATGTAATAATGGAATTCATACATGAGATGGAATATAACATATTAAGCCAGGCTGCAAAATTATATCACAAGAGAAGAAGTATTAGAGACCTTCATTCACAATATACATATTTCTAAAACTGATATAGGAGTTTAAAAAACCAACATGAACCAAAGTATTGTGATATCCTTCCAGAAATTAAAGTGCCTGATGTTTCCAGTAAAGTAATGGCACTTTTATACCTTCAAGCCTTCAGCCAAGCCAGGACCACGGAATGATTTAGACGAGGTTCGATTAGCCTTGTCAAAGCTCGACTTGAACACAAACTTCAACCCAAGTCTATAAAAAAAAAAAAAAAGACAACTCAATCATTAAGTGCCTGTTTGGCCATGGATGTTTCCAGCAAAACTGTTTGGACACAGAATTGTTACAATTTTCCGGAATCGAAAAACTCCAAAAATCATATTTTTAACTCCAAATCACTCGCAACTATTCAAAAACAACTCTAATTTGTATACATGTCCAAAAACAACTCCAATATCCAAATACCATTTCCAACTTGAAAACAAATTGCTACTTCTTTCTTTTTTTTCAAATTTTACTCACTGTGTACTTTTTATTTTTTTCAATGTCCAAATGTCCTCTAAATTCATAATGAAAAACAACAATAATGAACCTCAAATTGGACCATACGATCAAATACCATTCCTTAGAGCTAAACTGGTGAAATACATAAAATTGCAAAATCCACTAGTCAAAACAAATGAATACATTCCGAAATCACATATGAAACTGTAAGAGAGATGAGAAAGTTACTTAGAAGTGATATTCTTCAAGTGTTTGGCCATGTAAAGAATGTGATCCTCGGATTCAATCACATTTGGACCTGCTAGTAAGAAAAATGGCTCTGCTGCCTATTTTTTTCGAATTCAGACAGTAATCAAGCAGTTAGTCTTTGAGCAAGATGTGAAAATGAACAACTTTTGAGAAAATAACATCGAAATTTTGAAACCTTGAGCTGGTTGAAGAGCAGTGTTGATGATTCCATTTGTTCGCCGGAGTAATTTTCCAAAGAGTTCGCCGGAGTAATTTTCCGAAAGTGAAAGCAAAGCAGTTATTCAGATCCAGCCAGCTTGGATGGAATTTGGGCTTGTGAGTTCATAAAGTCCAAAACGGGACGGGCCCATAATGATTTATTCCTTTACTCTTTTTACAAAATAATAATGGAAAAATTATCGAATTATACAAATATTTATGACATATTTATTAATTCTTGGTATAGTTTAAAATAATTACATATTATTTCACTAATTAATATTTTTCTATCATATTTTAAGTCATATACACCTAAATATGTGTATTTTTGCTACCGGATACACTAAAATACAGAGAGAGGCGAGCGGGATATTCTTTATATCCTAGATACATGTGAATCGCATTATATACATGTATATAGGATGTCAGATAACATTCTAAAATACAGATACATAGAGAGAGAGAGGGGAGAGTGGCGAGCGAGAGAGTTAGATACATGTGAATTCATTTAGATACCATGTATCTAAAACAAATTATACCTAATTTTTACTCTATATATCTGAAATCCATGTATTTAGAAGAGGCAAATACATATATCTGAGGTCTAAAGTATGGTAAGGAACGCAATATTGCAAATTAGGTAAAAATTTAAGTAATTATCTTTTAAAATAGCGGGATTTGTGTTGTTTGCCTGAAAACAAATACTAACAATTTATGTTACCAAAGCCAACACATCTATTTTGTGCTCCCTCTGCCAAATTTATATGATTCGTATAAATTTTGAGAGTCAAACATATTTTTTTTTTTAGATATTTTTAATTATTAATTATTGTAATTAAAGTATTCTTATTTAGTTTTAAAATATGTAGTAATTTTATTTTGAAAAATTAATTATTATTTTCTATAACCAATGTATGACAGTGGTCTTTGATTTTTGTCCATTTTGCTCATTTACTGAAAATTTGTGAATAAAAATATTTTAAATTATGATCTAATTTTATAAGGCATGAATTTAGAGGACTTTTACTTTGTTTATTAAAAGTTTTCTGGAATAAGTAATGTTTATAAACTGAACTTATATCTCTATTGGCATAAATTTTATAGAAACTAAATTATGTCTTATAAATCATCACTCGTGAGTTATAAATTACTTTAAGGCATAACGTTTTGAACCTAAACTTGTACAGGTAAGCACATTGTTTGCTAACTTAATCACATACTAGAACATTAAATCTGCAATTAAGCAAAACAGACAGAATTAAGACTAAAAAAAGTTCCAATCTTGCTAAACTTTCTCATTTCTTCATGAATTCACCATAACAGAGCTGATTCAAGAAAAAAACAGAGCAGTGAACCAGTTTCTCATTACATTGATCTTCATCACTGCAGCAAAAAGATACTAACACTCAAAAAAACCATCAATTTCTCAATGGAAAATGGAATATTTGAATCAGACCCATCAATAGAACCCCTTCCTCTAGCAGGAAAAAACGATGGAAATGTTGATTTCGGCTTTAATGGAGGATGAGGAGCATCAGCATCAGGTATTGGTGGACTTTCGACAGGAGGAGATAACAGGGGTTCAGCATTATTAACAGAGTATTCAAGAATTTTATCGACCCCATGAAATGTGAAAGCAAGATTTACGTATAGATCTGGGTATGTGATTTGAGACCCATCAATGGTGAAATTGGATAATGAATTGTTGGTGACGATAATGAATTTTGAAGGCAAAAGAGTTGGGATTCGTGTGTTGGGTTTGAGTTGTTGGAGATCAGAGAAAGAGAGGCGTTGTGGGATTATGTGATAAGCGATTAATAATGGGTCTAAGTTTTGCACACCAACTGTTTGATGATTTGCCATGGCGGTTTTTCCAGGGATGAAGAAGGTGGCGGTGAGTGGGAGAGATGATAAATCTGCTGAAGATAACAAATTAGCCCACCCCACGAAATCCCCTGCTCCGATTAATGCCTCTAAGATGTTGTTCAGTTGCTGTTCTTGGATTTGGCGCTGTGTAAGCGACGGTGGCGGAGGTGATGACGTTGATGTGGTTGAGAACGACGGCGTTGGTGGTGGAAATGTAGGCGGCGATGTTGGTGAAACTGATGCAAAAGAGATGAGATGAACTGGACCACTGTGATTCAGATATTCCGGCACATCAATTCCGCCATTGTTGACCTTCAAGTTCGATTTTCTCAGTGTTGACGATGGATGAGCTGATGCCAAAGAGACGAGATGAAATCGACTTTGATTCAGAGATTCAAGCATTTCAGTTCCTCCATTGTTGACCTTCAAGTTGGAATTTCTCAGTGGAGTTTTGTACTCTGTTTTCTGATAGAGATCCAAGTCGTACTTCTGGTCATGAACAGAGATCAAGTTTTGTACTCTGTTTGCATTTCTCATCATTCTCACTGTAAAAACATTCAAATCAAAGATTCTTAACTTCAGATTATGAACAGAGATGTATGAAACTCAACAAAATCAAAAAAAGAAGAACAAAAAACAGAGAAATTCAGATCCCATGCTTACCAAAAATACTGGTGTAAATCAAAAGGTAGAGTAAGAAGAGAAGCATAACAATGGTAACAACAACAGACATCCGTAGAGCCATTTTCATGAAAGTTGTTCTTGAACTTTTCTTCTTCTTCTTCTGTAAATTTTGGATCTCTGAAGAAGAAGAAGCAAAACTTAGCGGTTACTTATGTAAATAAAATTCAGTTAGTTAAAAAGGCGGGAGACCTTGTTACTGGGTTTTCACGTGCCAAGTTTTTGTTAAAATCAGTTATACAATTGCATTATAGCATACATGTATGCAATTATATTTAACGACTTTTTAAAAATATTAATAGATGTGTGTCGATTGTCGAAACCTTAATAAATAATGTATATGTATTTGTTTATTTGAGTAAGTTGAGAGAATTTTATTACTCTGTTCGTCTCAATTTATATGACATTATTTGATCTGATACAGAATTTACATAGCAAGGAAAGACTTTATTATGTTTTTACCGAATTGCTTCATAATTCATACTTTGATAAAGTGTTAGTGAAACCCAATAACAGAATGGAGATGATGTTATTAAATAATTGTCAAATAAAAAGATGTAACATTTTTTTTGAGACAACCTAAACATGGAACGATGCACATTAATTGGGATAGAGAGAGTAATTTTTCCCCATATTGCGCTTAGAGCTCGTTTGATACGGGGGATAAGTGATAACTAATCTCGGGATTAATTTTAGGATGAGTTTATCTCGTGTTTGGTTGGGATAAAATCACGGAAGAACTTATTTCGAAATTAGTTATCCGAGATTATAGTGTTATTTTCACTTCGCATTGAGGGTGGAATAACAATTTTGGAATAAGTAATCCTGGGATAACTTGTTCCCCAACAAAACAAACCTTTTTATTTAATAAACGATCCCTTAATATTAAATAACTACGTAAAGTAGTATTTCCTTTGTTTCAAAATAAGTGTCACCTTAGCAAAAATTACCTCCATTAAGAAATTAATAAGTACAATGCGTAGTTTACTAAACTACCACTATTTAATAGATGTCTCTTGAAAATTGAATACTATTAAGAAGATGAAACATAATTGTATAGGAAAAAGAATATATTAGTTTTTGTTTTGAATTCTTAAGATTGACATTTATTTTGGGATGGGGGGGAGGTGTTAGTCAAATTTAGAGCTCCAAACAACCATAAGGTTAATTTAGTTAATACACATCTATTTAAAACTTTCTTAAGATGTATGTTAAGTTAATCGAGGTCAAATAATATAAATCAAGATAGTACTATTAGTTTCACATTTAATTTTTTGGCAAATAATATGTATGAATGAAAACTGATTTCATTTGAATCAACAGGAAGACTCATGCTTAGCATAATGAGATTATTTGTACCATAGAAGGAGCTTGATATATCTTTAATTTCATTTGTCCAACGACATGATTAAGAAATCAATAAGTATAATGTGTAGTTTACTAAACTATCCGTATTTAATAAAAAATCTCTTAAAAATTAAACATTATTAAGAAGATGAGTATATAATGGTATAGTTGGAAGTATTTGATCATTTAAAAAAATAATGACTTCTACTTTTTTTAGAAACTCTTAATTTCAGTTTTTCACATTACATGTTATCACAAGATTAAAGAATATTTTGGCATATTTTTAATTTTAGACCACAAAATTTAAAAGTTCTTTTTACTTTCGTAAATTTCGTATCAAGTCAAACTAGGTCAAATAACTTAAAATGGAGGGACTAAACATTTTTAACCTCTCAAAAAACTTCATCAAATGTGGATAGACGGTTTCTATAGACCATTGATTCAAGTAAAACATGTATGAAAATCGAAGAAGCTATGACAGAAATAATGTAGAAAAGCATTAACAACAACAAATAGAATGATAATCGAAGCAAAGTAACAAGTAATATCGATGAATGAATACTCATTTCATTTGAATGAATAACAAGAATCACTCTGTTTTGAGTTTACTTGTATGAATGAATAGTTCCTTTACAAAGAATCAGATATTAATTCGACAAATGTATTCCTCAGTACAAATTCAGTATAGAAATACCAATCAATTTGAGTATTCATCGTTTCTTGAACTTTCAGAGACGAGACGAGATGAACTGGACTGTGATTCAGAGATCCGGCATATCAGTTCTGCCATTGTTGACCTTCAAGTTCGATTTTCTCACTGGTACAAATGTAGTGCCATTCGCCTGTTGATACGGCGATGGTGTTGCTGAAACTGATGGTGGATGAGCCAAAAAGCCGAGATCAACTGGACTGTGATTCAGTGATTCTGGTATATCAGTTCCGCCATTGTTGACCTTCAAGTTCGATTTTCTGACTTGTACAAATGGAGGGCCGTTCGCCTGTTGACACGGCGGCAGTGTTGGTGAAATTGACGGCGGACGAGCTGATTCCAAAATGTTGTCGATGGTTTTTCCACGTCTCGTAACCACCAATCTCACTGTAAAATCATTTTAGTACAAAAAAACAATCAGCATTTGAAAATTCAAGAACAGAGAAAGAACCCCATGTATGAAACTCATGAAAATAAAAAAACAGAGACCCCATGCTTACCAATAATGAAAAGGTAGAATAAGGAGATGCCAAAGACAATCAGACTTCGTTATAGCCATTTTCACGGAGAGCCAAAGAGGGAAAATTGGTTCTTGAGCTTTTCTTCTTCTTCTGTAAATTTTGGATCTCTGAAGAAGAAGAAGAAGCAAATCTGAGCGGTTACTTAGGTAAATAAAATTCAGTTACTTAAAAAGGCGGGAAACCCAGTTATAAAATACAGTTATTGTATGAATGGGAATTGCAAAAGGTGTATTCTCTAATAATGTACTTTTAGGATTTCGAAATTTAAACAATTTTTTTATTGTAACTTTTATATATATATATCATCGAAACTTAAAGGTAAGTTGTATAAAGTGATCGTTAGACCGACATTGTTGTTTGAGGCGGTCCAGGCGGAGTGCTGACCACTAAAAAACTCCTATGTTCAGAAGATGCATGTTGTGGAGATGAGGATGTTGAGGTAGATGTTTGGTTATACTAGAAGCGATAAGATTAGAAATGAGGATATTAGAAACAAGGTGGGAGTGGCCTCCGTGGTGGACAAGATGAGGGAAGCGAAACTGAGATAGTTTGGACATATAAAGAGGAGATGTGCTGACGCACCAGTGCGAAAGATGCTATGATGACAACAAGGTTCATACTTTCACTGCAACAAATCACAGATATATTCACCAAACCGTTGCCTTAACATCAGTTTCATGTCTTAAGGTTCAAGCTCGGAGTTGTATAGAATCCCACCACCACGCGGGGGGTGGGGGGGGGGGTGATATTATAGGGACACCTCTACATAATTGATGTTCTTATGTTCTTTAGGAATACAACTCCAGAATAGTTTACTTTGGAAGATGAGGGAAAAAACTAAGATACAAAATCTCTTCCTTTCTATTTCTTGAGTGCTTTTTTTTTTATTAAATTTCGGTATCTAATTTTATATTAGAAGAGTTTGTTGAATTTTAGGAAATATACTCATACCGAGTGAAATAATCTTAAGGACGATGTCTTTTGACACGCCTCAAGCTATGAAAATTTTCTATAAATGTTTGTGATGGAGTATTCTCCGTAAGATTTCCAACAATCGTAAGTGCTTTTCAAAATTTGGCGACTTTCTTTTTAGCAAAACAACTTTTGCTATTTCCTAAAATCACTTATTTTCTCTCAAAATCTTGGTCAAACACTTCACCTTTTCTAAAATAAGCACTTTCCGAAGGAAAAAAAAAAAAGACTCCCTCCTTTCTATTTATTTGGCCTACTTTCTCTTTTAATTTGTTTTACTTTCGTAACGGTATAAAATCAAAATTGGCAAAATAAATTGAAACAAAGGGCGTAAATATTTTTAACCTCCCAAGAAGTTGATCAAACTTGAAGATAGAAAAATTTGTTTTCATAGATTCTCATATTACGATAATTAATCAAAATCGTAGCACAGAGACAAGTAATAGAGATGAATGTTATGAATACACTCATTTCATTTGAATACAATTAATCAAAATTCGTAACAAGACTCTGTTTTCAGTTTACTACAAATGTGTTTCTCAGTACAGAAATACGTATCAATTTGAGTATTCATCATTTCTTGAATTTCTCTGAGGAGCTTCAGAATGCATCAAGAATCTTCGTTTCGCTGCACCAGAACCAAAGACAGTGTGTTCATAATCATGAATATTCCAAGAAATCAACGAAAACAGAAAAGAGAAAGCTATCACAATAATTGAAACATACCATAATTGAATAACCAGTAGCAAATAAGGATTGTTATGATGAGAAAATTAATCCAATTGATGATCCCTTGTGCGTTGTCGACTGAATTTATCCATTGGATGATCAGCCAACCTGTTGAAAATTAGTTTCGTCAAGAAATGAACAAAAAGAGAAACAGGGGAAGAAGAAGAAGAAGTATACCATAAGTGAATAACCAGTAGAAAAGAAGGAAGTGGATGATGATATTGAAGAGAATAATAATCCAATTGATGATCCTGATTCCTCTCATAAACATTTCGCGGCGTCTACACAATAAATCCATTGGATAACAAAGATCAGCATCAGCCCACATCAATATCACCATCAACATCATACAACATACATTGAACATTGCTTCGTCCATTCCTTCCTTCCGCCATAACAATTCGGTCAACATCTTCAATCAATGATCAACTTTTTTTATTTCTTTCCTTCTGTAAAAAATGGAATATGCAATTGTTATGTGATGAGTAACACTTGTTATGTAGTTAGTTTTTAATTTGTTCAAATTGGCGCCAATTCTTTTCTTCTTGCTACTAGTATTACACTCTATGTAATTCTTTAATATCAGGTGGAAAAGTTTAGTAGGGTGTATAAGAATAATACTAAATAGAGTGTATTAGTAATGCATGCTTGCATTAGTTATATACGCCGAGAATCGAGATTATTTCTTATGCAGTGTTTGATTTGATGTATTAAAAAATATTTATTTGCAAAGCTTTGTGAAATGGGAAATGTTTTGAGAGGGGTTTGAGGGGTAGTTATGCCATTAATCAATCTAATGCATGTGTTGAAACTCTTTGTACTATTAATACATGAAAAACTATCTTATTTGTATAAAAGTGTAATTAGAAAAATAAATTTATGTAATGTACGTTGACTGAGCATCAAGTTTATAAATAATTTTCTTTTACGTTTGTGGTCTAAATAAAGACATGGATCTTCTAAAAACTATCTCATTAAAGATATAATAAAAATATTTCTAATGTACATATATACAAATCACGGAATATTAATTAAATTCATATACACTTAAGGGGTGTGTCAAGATAACATGGGTCAAATAATATGAAATGGAGAGAGGCTGAATATTTTATGTATCGTGAACGACATACTTTAATCATTTATGATGATCTCTCCAAACAAGCGCAAGCTTATCGCCAAATGTCTCTTCTATTACGAAGATCGCCTGGTCGTGAAGCTTATCCAGGAGATGTTTTTTATTTGCATTCACACCTTTTAGAAAGAGCCGCTAAATTAAGTTCTAGTTTAGGTGAAGGAAGTATGACCGCCTTACCAATAGTTGAAACTCAATCCGGAGATGTTTTTTTCGTATACTTATAGTAACTATTGTCACTTCTTTTTTGATTTTGATAGTTTAGATATTCAAAAACTATATGAAAAATATTATAAGTTGTAATCGTTGTCATATAAAATATGATGAAAAATACATCAAAGTTCATGTATTAAACTCTCAGAAAGCACAATATCAATATAACAAAAACAGAGTATTAGTATCGTCCATTTTTCTTCTTGGAAGGACCTGTTCCTCATATGCAAATTAAAAAAAAATGGAGAACTATAATCGAATCAAAGAGAGAAGTAATAGAGATGAATGAATAACAAGACTCTGTTTTACAGTTTACAAAGAATCAGATATGAATTCGACAAATGTGTTTCTCAATATTCATCATTTCTTGAACTTCCATTACAAAGAATCGAATATGAATTCACTAAAAAAAGAATAACAGGTAATCAATATTTGAATCCATAGGAAGACTCTGTTATCAGTTTACTTCTATTCATCAATACAAAGAAGGAGATATTAATTCGACAAATGTTTTTTCTCAGTACAAATTCAGTACAGAAATACGTATCTAACATCAATCAATCTGGGTATTCATCATTTCTTGAACTTGAACAATTTGTGTATTTATCATTTCTTGAAGTTGAATCAATTTGTATATTCATCATTTCTTGAAGTTGCAGCTCCATTTCAGTGAAAATTGTTATTTAGCTGCAAGAAACAGGGGAATCATTCAGAAATGTAAGGACCTAAATGAAGAGAGAAGCATATCCATACAAGCAGATCAGTTCTGCCATTGTTGACCTTCAAGTTCGATTTTCTCACTGGTACAAATGTAGTGCCATTCGCCTTTGCTGAAACTGACTGTGGATGAGCCATAAAGCCGAGATGAACTGGACTGTGACGATTCAGTGATTCTGGCGGCATATCAGTTCCGCCATTGTTGACCTTCAAGTTCGATTTTCTCAGTGGTACAAATGTAGGGCCGTTCACCGGCGGCGGTGTTGGTGAAACTGACGGTGGACGAGCTGATTCCAAAATGGGTTTTCCACGTTTCTTAAACAATCTGAATCTCGCTGTAAAATCATTTTAGTACAAAAAAAACAATCAGTATTTTAAAATTCAAGAACACAGAAAGAACCCCATGTATGAAAATAAAAAAACAGAGACCCCATGCTTACCAAGGATGGAAAACAGAGACCCCAAGATTAATAAGCAGATGACAAAAATGACAATTTTGCGCTTTCGACTTAGAGCCATTTTCACGGAGAGCCAAAGAGGGAAAATTGGTTATTGAGCTTTTCTTCTTCTTCTGAAAATTTTGGATCTCTGAAGAAGAAGAAGCAGCAAATCTGAGCGGTTACTTATATATGTAAATAAAATTCAGTTACTTAAAAAGGCGGGAGAATCAGTTACAAAATACAGTTATTGTATGAATGGGAATGCAAAAGGGTGTATTCTCTACTAATTTTTGTAGCACTTTTAAGGATTTCAAAATTTAAATAAGGTGGGAGTGACTTTCGTGGTGAACAAAATGAGAGAAGCGAGACTGAGATGGTTTGGATATATGAAGATGATCTGCGCTGATGCACCAGTGAGGAGGTGTGAGAAATACGTTATAGAGGGTATGAGGAGAGGAAGAGGTAGATTGAAGAAGTATGAGAGAGAAGTGATAAGACAAGAGATGACCTAACTTTAGGTTTCGAGGATATGAATTTAGATAGGAGGATGTGTAGGACACATATTAGGATAGAGGTTAGAAGGTAGTGTAGTATTTGTCTTGCTTGGGGTGGTTGGTGTTTGTCATTGTACTAGTGATATTATTATTGTTTAGTGTGTTTCGATTATCGTATTTTTGTTTTGCATCTTTCTAGTATACTTTGTTAAAATTTAAATCGCAATTGAAGCTTATCTAATTTTTCTTATTGCATTCAAAAATTTTGATATTGTCTTTTCAAACTGTACCATAAAATTATGAAGAATTCTATATGCAATAAGTGTTTCCTTACGCATAACTAGTTTAAAATGTATTGTATTATCTTCAACTTCATCATCAACATTATTTTTTTCCCAATGGAATCCACAATTTCTTTTATAAAATTTTGTGGATTGACAAATAATGTATGTAACAATCAATGTACAAGAAGATTGGAAAAAGATGTACAAGAACCAGGTCCTTAACAGATTGAATTAAGAGAACTACAAGCGATAATTCTACGATTATATAAAACACGAGAGAGAGAGAGAGAGATCCACGAGTGTCTAAGAAAAGAAGAATCAACTACAACAAGAAGAAGAACATGTTCCTATCAAGTGAAATAGTTCATCTAACTTTCATCTTTATACCTTTGAAAAATCATATTGCATCTACACAACTAACTACCCTTTCCATTTACACGCATGCAAAAGGAGAATCTTCGTTTATAATACGTTAGAATATGTGCTGCACCTGTTATCATGTGACACAAAAATTGATAACAAGGCAAGTTTTTCTATTAGCTTAAACCCCGAAAAGGTTGGATTCTTGCAAAAAAGCAACAATCTGAGATTTGTAAACAGAGAAATCCGGATGAATACCAGTAGGAAGCACCAATTTGGTTCTTCAATTAAGTCCCTCTGAATTTGTTCTGTTATGACGTTCAACGATAATGGGGCTCTTTTGATCATCTATTGATCTCGTTCTGTTATGACCTTCAATGTTAATGGGGCACTTTTGACCATCTATTGATCTCGTTCTGTCATGACCTTCAACGTTAATGGGGCTATTTTGATCATCTATTGATCTTGATTTTCTAGAAGAAGAATTTTTACGCGATCGTTGGGGAGGCTGGGCTTCAGGGTCATACTTTTGGGAGGCAAGGTAGTTGAGAGCAGTGACAATATCAGCAATGAGAGGCCGCATATTAGGTTGCTCCTGGACACACATTGCAGCAATTGCAAGAGCTTGGTACAAACCCCTCACAGGATAATGACCTTCTAGTACGGGATCTGCCATCTGGTGGAATTTCTTCCGGTCTTTGAACAGTGGCCGTGCCTGCAGAAGTAGAGTTATCATGTTAAATAAAGTGCTTCATCAGAAGATTCTCGTAGGAGTGTAGGACTTCCAAATATTATAATCCACAGCAAGTCAATCTTTAACGCATGTTTCTCACTGGTCTATTCATTTTTATGTCTACCCGTTCCATTCTTTTCTGAGAGGGAGAGGAGATATCAATAAGGTTCAATCACATGCTATTTACGACTAATAAATCAGGTTTTGGGGCTCATTCTTCCATGCCAAAATGGCATATGTAAATATGGTTACATACAAGCAATATTACTCATACAATTTAAAATCCGTGGCAATTGGAAATTGGAATGATATGATTGTGTGCTCAACGAATAGCGAAAGTATGTTTCAGCACATAGTTCTTAAACACAATGAAATGAATAGTCTCTTAACAATTCAGCGCATGGTGCTCAACCTCAACTTAAGTTATCTTTATTGATCGAGGAAGATTTTTTGAAGAATACATCTTTCGACTTTCTTTACCCAAAAGAAATTCATGTTGTACAATTATTATCAGTAATTTTATTTTATTTTTCTTTTTGGTTTCCCACCCGGTATCCAATACCCACATTGGAGCCCAACTAAATTTGGATTCGCGCCGGAAAGTCCCAATTTGAGGGATAAACCGCACCCTGACAAAGCCAACTTTGTACCCAAGGTATTATTAATAATTATATGTATGAACTAACATAGCACACATGTCAAATCAAAGGGCTTCATCTGATATATCAGGCACAGCGGCTGAATAGATGCTTCAATGATACAGAGGAAATAATACTTTACAAGCCATTTATACCGGATTAACATGTCCCTAAAGCTAGTAGTGACGTGTATCACATACTTCTGTATTTTACTTTCTTACATTTTTACCTGATGAATCTGTGTTAATTTAATTTTCCAGTCACTCATCAAGATTCTGAACTAAAAACTCTAAACAACTATGAACTTAACCTTTATGAAAAAGAAAAAAAACTCTAAACAACTACGATGTTCAGGCACATCTATTCAGGCACAGCAGGGCTGAATAGATGCTTCAATGATACAGAGGCAAGAATACTTTACAAGCCATATATACCTGATAATCATGTCCAAAAAGCTAGTAGTGATGTGTATCACATACTTCTCTGGTTTATTTCTTACATTTTTTACTTGTGAATCTGTGTTACTATATAATTTTCCAGTCACTTATCAAGATTCTGAACTAAAAACTCTAAACCACTATGATGTTTAAAAGGCACGAATGCAATAACGACCTGATTAAACCAATACAAGATTCTTAAGCGAGGCCGCATATGGCCATGTAAAAAGGATACGGGGAAAATGTAGACCTTGACCTTCACACCGGAAAAATATTGGTAGAATTGGCTTCTTAGTAAAAATAACATTCTATAGTTGCTCATGGATACTTAAATATAGGCCATTCTGGACAGCCCAGCCAGCACGACATCAGTTTCTACTTTCTAAGGCCACCCATATGTACATGACTACCCCACACTCCACACCTTTCAATATGACCAAAAATGAAAAGATGACTCAGATAAGTCAGCATCAACTCTTTCAAGCACGAAGCAGTAAACTTGTCGCCTAAGAACTTCTAAACTGTTATGTATAAAAGGCATTCAAAGGGGTTTAAAAAGGTCTTGGATTGCTACAAATCTACATTCATTGCCTTATGTTTTAAGGTTGGATGCTCAGATTTTGTAGCATAATATAATATCAGAGCTTAACTCTAGCAAGCTCATTCTCACAGTCGTAAATTCACATTGATTAAATCCAGAGTTAGATTACAGATGCGGGAGGGTAAAATTTATATGTCCTGTATAAAAGGCATGAAAAGGGGTTTACACATGTCTTAGGCCACTCGATTTATTACCTTAATATTTTGGGGTTGATGCTCAACTTCTTTTACATAAACCGCAAACAAGCAAACAAGAAAACAAGAAACAGGAGTGGACAAACCCTGTCTTGTCTGATAAAACGTAATAAAGGAAAAATCATGTGTTATAACAGCATAACCACACAAATTCACATTTCGCAGATGAAAGACAAAGACATCTTACCCAAGCAACAAGGTTTTGCTCGGCAGCAGATCTAGTATTGTCGATTGCTTTCCTGCCCGTAATAATCTCCAAAAGAACAACTCCAAAGCTGTAAATATCTGATTTGAATGTCAGTTGGCCAGTCATAGCATAATCTGGTGCACAATATCCATATGTGCCCATCACTCTAGTAGAGACATGGGTCTTGTCTCCAAGAGGACCCACTTTAGCCAAGCCAAAATCAGATAACTTTGGATGGTACCCCTCTCCAAGCAGAATATTAGAGCCCTTCAAGTCACGATAAATAACAGGCGGTTTCATTTTGTCATGCAAATACTCCAGGCCCCTTGCAGCACCTGCAGCTATCATCATTCTGGTGTTCCAATCAAGGCGTTTTTTATCTGACCAAGGATCTGCAACATACGTTTATCAAGGCCAAGAAAATTAAAATTTGTTGGAAAGTAAGAAAATCCAAAAACACAAATCTTTTCAATGGTATTTCTTCAGTGTATGGCATACCATGTAAATGGTCTTCTAATGAACCAAGAGGCATGTACTCGTAGACCAACACCCTATGATGTCCCTCGACACAATAACCATTTAATTTAACAAGATTGGGGTGGTCAGCCATACTTAGAGTGAGTACTTCCACAATGAATTCCCTGTTGCCCTGGCATCCATCGGGGTTGAGTTGTTTGATGGCTACAACCTTCCAGAAAAAAAAAAACAGGCCTCAGCAAACAAACCAATTATCCTTAAATACAACCACTTATGAGAACCAAGAAAGAACAAATGCACGAAAGCTTCAAAAGAGCAAGAGAGCCATGCAAGCAATCTCCTACAAGCAGCAAATTTTGATTAATCTAACAAGAACAGAGCCGAGCTGACCTGACCAGTATCTGCCAAAAAACCTTTGTATACTTTGCCAAAGCCTCCTTCACCCAAGAAGTAGGCTGCTTTAAAATTTTCTGTTGCGGCCACCAGTTCATTAAATTTAAACGCCCGTGCCCTATTCACTCCATTAATTTTAATTCCATCCGTTTCCCCATCTCGGGGAACGCTACTACAATTGCCATCCATCCTAGTTGTAGATTGGTTTGCATTTTCAGGTTCTTCCTTCTTCACAACTTTATTTTCACTCGCCTTTAGTGTATCTACACCACAAAAAAATAAAGACACCAAAAACCATTAGGAGTGAAAGAAAGTGAGGCCCATTTGAAGAAGAAAACGACATGAACAAGCACATGGATAGTAAAAGCCAAAGTTTGCTGATTCTCACATAATAGTATACCAAGATGACCCCAATGATTACATAATCTAAAAAGGAAAGGAAGAGCTCTTGAACACAAAAGACAAAACAAAGAAAGAGACTTTCAAATTACATTACAGCAAGATATTATACTTCAGTGGTACCTCAACAATCAGCAGCATCAAAACCAACACCAACAACATACATATTCATTGTAGTCCCACAAAGTGGGGTCTTTGGTGGAGAGGATGAGTGCACCAGACCTTACCCCTGCCCTCAGACGTAGAGAGGTTGTTTTCGATAGACCCCCAGCTCAATAACGGAAGTACAAGAAACAACACAAACTACAAAAAACAACAAATAGTAACAGAAATCGAAGGACCATCAAAACCATCCATCCAAAAAAAAACATAAATAATTAAATTAAATAAATAGAAAAAACCCAAAAAGTCAAAAGTTCCAAAAAATGATGTCTACAATTGCTTGTACACTAGATACTACCTAGAAGACACCCCTCAAATCAGAAATTAGACTTTTTTTCACAGATAAAAACAGCACCGACGCATCAAGAATTCAACTTTTTCTTCTCTTCTATCAACAATCAACAAGACATCAGCAATTTCAACAATACCCATTAACAAAAAAAAACAATCAAATCATAGATGCATGCAATAATCAGATGAACACAAAGCAAAAAAAATCAGTAAAAAGGGCATGAAATTTCACACCCAAAAATTCTTTTTTTAAGCAAAAAACTCAATCATCGATTAATTTCCAACAAACCCCACATTGAATTTTCCAAAAGGGGGCAAAATTATTCCAATCAGAAAAATGGGTAATCGAACTTTATGTTTAAAAAAAAAAAAAAACCTGATTTGGGGTTTGGTTGATCATCCCTTTTGTATTGATTATTGGCTTGGATTCTCTTTCTTTCTCGTTTCTTCATAGATGGATCACCAGAACAAGGGAAACAACCCATGGCTTCCACTTTCCACAAATACCAAACAAACTAGTAAAACACTATATATTTCTCTCTCTATATCTATATATCTATATCTATATATCTCTGAGTATGAACTTTCTTCTCTTCTTCTTCTTCTTCTTCTTCTTCTTCCTCTTTTTTCTGAGAAGAAAAGAAAGCCCCCAAAACAAGAAGAGTTGCAGAACTTTTTAGCTTAGAGATTTTTGGCTTTTGGTGAGAGAGAAAAAGAAAGAGAAATAGAGAGAAGGAGCTTCTTCTTAATAGTAGTACTACAATGTTTTGGTGTATTTTATTTTTTTTGGTGCTAATTAAGTGTAACATTTACTAATTGGGGTAATCCAATCAACAACTTCAACATGTCATACAAGGGACTTTTTGGTCTTTTTGTGTCCCTATTTTGTATTCTTGTCTTTTCTCCTTCTTTTACTTTTTTTCCTTTTTTGGTTTTTCGTGTTCGGAGCACACATTTGAGCTCGACAAAATTCGAATGGTTATTTCGGAGTGATGCTTTTAGGGGTGGCAATTGGGTGGGTTGGGTTGAATTTGGCCGGGTCAAAATGGGTCAAGACAAAAAAAACGGGTCAAGACTCAACTCAATCCAATTTGTTTGAACCAAAATGGGTTGGGTCAAAACGGGTTAGGTAACGAGTTGGTAACGGATCATAACCCAATCCGTCCAATTTTTATTAAGTTTTAATAGCTTTATTTGTTATTTTATAAGCTCTTATAACGGGTAATAAATTTTTTTCTTTATTATAAATATATATATAACATATAAAATCAAAAAAAAAAAAAAGTTGACAAGATTTCTCAAAAATCAATTTGGGTTACATATCAACTCAATTTTTAATGGGTTGAAATGAATTGAGCTAACAAATGGGCAGGTCAATAACCAACTGAAACCTAAATGGGTTGGGTTTGATTTTGCTATCCCTGGGCCCTAGGTACTTCCAACATGATTTTCTCCATATCCAAGACTGTAAATTTGAAACTTCTGGTTAAAGTGGA
Source organism: Solanum etuberosum (assembly GCA_029582245.1). Taxonomy (NCBI): domain Eukaryota; kingdom Viridiplantae; phylum Streptophyta; class Magnoliopsida; order Solanales; family Solanaceae; genus Solanum; species Solanum etuberosum. The sequence continues at coordinate 85,628 of JAJONR010001677.1, forward strand.
GTAATCACACCATTGCACCACAATCCATGTATTAGAACAATGAGGGGTCATTTAGTAGCGTGTATAAAAATATTGTTAAATAAAGTATATTAGTTATGTTTACATTATTTCTTATGCATTATTTAATTTGATGTATTAAAAATAATATGTCTCTCATAATTTTTTTTTTAAAAAAAACATATTTACCCACAAAGATACCATCCACATTTTTTTTAAATTAGATTTTTTGTTTCCAATTTCCGTTCTCAAGTTTTCATTCAATTTATTAATCATTAAGCTGCCTTGAATATAATTTTAAAATAACAATAAAAAAAACCTTAATTATTAGATTTTGTTTTTGCTTAGAAATAGGGTAGCCTCAACTATTCCACTTTTGTTTACTCTATTTTGAAAAGAGTTATTCTGGTCAGATAGAATTCAAAATTAAAATTTTATGAAATTCAATATTTTGTTAGAGTAATTATTATTTAATAAGTTTTTATATATTAATATTTCACATTAAAAGTATCAAATTTATTATGAATCCGATATCAATAAAACCGCGTATCACAGTTGTGTGTTTTATTTTTGGTGGGGCCCAAGTTGAATTACTCGGCTACGCGGAGAGTAAAATCGGCAAGCCGGCGCCGATCATAACGTAGTTTGACTTTCAAAACAAGCCAATAAGATATTGACACATGGAGAATAGAGAATTATTGCTTTTTTTAATTTAATTAATTGTGGTTTAAGTTTTGACCAAACAGACAAGAGTCAGAGAATTTTCACAATTTTGGCTGAATTTTGGGGAAAGGAAATACTAGTACTGATATATTATATTTAGCACATAAATTAGGATAAAAATATATATATATTAGAATTGCGAATCAGTCAGTTCGATTGTGATTTTGAAAAAGGTTATAGTTCGATTTATTGGTTATTAATTTATAGATATATTAAACAGTTATAGAAACATTTGGTTATATGTTTAACTGTTAAGATTTGATATAAAGAGATTCATTGAAAATCACTTTAGAAATAAGGTGACATACCAAATGAATCATACACTTGAGTTGAGTCGTTGACAGATTGCATCTTGATCAAAAACAAATACTGACACATTGTAGAATAATCAAGAGTTTGAAATAACTAGAAATAAAAGTATGAAACTAAAACACTAAGTCAATGACTTTATATATCAAATGGTATAGATATAATTTATTAATTTACTATCGAGTTATTGATTAATCCATTAAGAAAAAAAAACTTAAATTCAATAATAAATAAAAAAATCAACAATTTTATCGAAATCATTGAATCAATAACACATTACCGATAAATCAATAACTTAAAATGATATGACATTTAATTTATATCAATCTATATTAACATAGTTAACCAATATCGAAACTTAAAATAAATTTAACCCACAAAAATCTAATTTAAATTTACAAAAACCTATTTCCCTAATTATTTTCTAAAACAATATACTCAATTTAAAATAACTATTTTTAGAAATCACAATAAATAATTTGCGGAAAAAAAAGTATTTCAACATCAAAATTAGGTATATATCAAGGAAAATATCATTCAAACATAAAAAAATATTCTTCTCCAATATTATTATTTCCCTGACAAAAGTATAGAGAGATTATATTATATCATATTATAAGAAGAAAATTCATTTCCAATTTCTATGGTTCTTCTTATTTCAAACTTTTCCAAGAATAAGACGTGCACTTTCTTTCCCTTACAACAAATATAAAAAAAATATATAATGTTTTCACCAATTTGGCAAAAATATGCAGTCCCTTCCACACACGTGGGGAACATATATTTTTTCAAGATTATAAAAAAAAGGTTATAGAACACATAGTCCATGTTATCATAGGTCCACCAAATCACTACTATTGTAGCACTAATAAAATTAGTCAATAACATGCCATAAAATAGTTTATACATATATGGTGGTCGTAGAATAGTAGGTACTCGATATTTCTTTATTCTTAATTAAATATGGTGAGTGATAAGCCAGAATTCTTTTAGTGGTTGAACATTTTCATTATGAATCGATAAATTAAGGGTTTGAGTTATCTAGAGATGTCTAAGGATATGACCTAGTGATCAATAATGAAGTGATTGAGAATCATAAGTTTTCATATTCAAATCTTAGCAATTAGCAGAGACATAAGTACTAGGTTATTTGTTTCCATTTTACTTTAGATTGGTGGACAGACTGTTACCTATTACTGATGGGAGATGACATGTATCTCGTGGAGCCTTGATAGATAGAATCACTTGTTATCTCATATCTGTTGTTGATAGGAGGTCAGTGGCGGACGCAGGATTTTCATAAAGGGGTGTCAATGGTAAAAGGAAGAAAAAAAAGTAATTATAATATGAGCCCAACGGGGCTTGAACACACACAACCTTAAAGAGTTTTTGTAACCACTTAACTAAACATTTTACTTGTATCAAAAAGTGTCAATACTTATATATATATTTATTAAATCAAATTTAACCTCTACCTACAATGTAATTTTCTGGTGAAGGGGTGTCGCTTGACACCCCGTTGGCCAAGGTGGGTCCGCCCCCGAGGAGGTTGAAGGTATCTCATAGATTAGTCGTACACAAGTTGATCCAGACACTATAATTATCCAAAAAAAAAAAACTGGTGAGTTCGAATTTTAGATATGTATAAAAAAAACATCTTACTTTGTGAAATAATTTTTTTATTCACAAAGTCAAATTAATCAAATTTTAAAACGAAAATCAAACATTGGATTGACAAACTAAAGATAGTGATGAACCTTCATATTCTTGCACAAATGTCATTTTTTTATGGGGAAAAATACATTGGCATAACAAAGCTTAAATCTTAAAGAGGGCAGTTATAATTGTTTTAACCATCAATTTTTTATTTAGAAAGTTAAATTCATAGTAACTATAATTTGAGTTCAAGTAAATCACTCACGTAATCTTCAATTAGATGTGCTTTTTGGCACCGAAAGTAAATTAGATAAACAGAAAGTATTAATTAAATGTAATAAAGAAACTTTATAGAGTGGCAACAATAAAGGATTAAGCCTAACTGCTTCTAATTAATTTCTTAACCGTTTCATGTATTAATTATTAATTAAAGGAGTTTGATTAATGCTTATACTTGATTAACTTCTAATTATGAAGTGACAAATAAGTGGACATGTGTACTTATGTCTAATTAATTAATATATAGAAAATTTTGATCAACTTTTTAGTCGTGAACGATAAGTTGCCTATGATTAAGACACTAATGACTAGGATTTTCACTACCTAATTAACTCTTTTAATTTAGCAAAGCGTTAATATTAGGTGGGGAATACTAATTTTAATTTCTTATTTAGAATAGTAATTGAAAGCGACCGATGAACGATGACAATAATTTACTGAGACGTGTTTTGTATGAGTGAAGTCATTCTTTAAGAAAATATTTTCGTTAAAATAACGTTTTCTAATGGAGGTAATTGAAAATAGTTTTCCTCACTTTGACCAATGTCATATTTTATAAGTATCTTAACTTTTAATTTTATACCACTTGCTTCAACCAATATTTGCTACGATTTTATCAATCTTTAATACTAAAAAAAACTCATCAAAACACCATTTGATAAATTTGTTAAATTTATTATTAATAGTTAATTTCTATTATATAATTTTGAAAAATATTTTTGACTCATCAATCAAATACAAAAAACATTTTCCATGAAAAGTGGATTTAAATAATTCATTTGCTTGGAAGTTTTTACAAGTATTAATGGAATGTCTTTGTTTTGAAAATGACTCTCAATAATCATCAAATTTAACTAGGAAAATGACTTTTCATATAGGTTTTCTGTAGATACTACGACTAAATTTTGTAAAAATAATAATCCATTTTTTAAAAAGATTTGATAAGAATGAAACTTTTTGTCACTCAATTAATTTCACTTTTGGAACTTGTCAATTTGACATATATAGTTGTATTATCATTAAAAAAATATATAATGCAGTGGATGAGATTGCTCATTTCTTCGCTATAAGTTTTGAGTTCGAGCTCATGGATATAAAAAATCCTCAGAAGCGTTTCCCTTCGGATGAGGCCCTACATGACAAAAATTTGAATTAGTCAAACTCTAATACAGATACCGAACATCGGATGTAAAATCAAAAAGAAGAAAGAGACATATATGATTGCACTCAATTTCATCCATGCACGTAGCAACAACTCAAATAGTTTTGCATCGGTTTGATTTTTTGTTTGAAATATTTCCCAATGAAATTTGTGAATTTTAAGACGTACTTTTTCCATTTATTTGTATGATTTTGATTTGTCTTGAAATTTTCAAAAAAAGTAAAAATAAATAAAAAATTATATGATTTTAAATTTATAGTATAAATGTATATCCTACATATCTTTTAATCTCGTCACTTTAAATATGTTACGTAGAAAGTTGGAATTAAAAAAATATCAAAAAGGAAAGAGATAGTTTCTTTTACTCCTATAGATTTGTGAAACTTTGATTAGATGTTTGATATTATCCTATATCATGATATATATCAACTGAGTTATCCCATCATAATATTGCAATCATTCAACTAATATTTCGACTCCTTTGCCCCTTTTTACTAGGGAAGATAGCAACTTATATACTTCCTCCATCTAAAAATAAATATCGTTTTAATTCATTTTACATCGTTTGTGAATTATATATATCACTAAATTCACAAAAAGGAGATGAGTTGAAATTTTAAAAAACAATTCTAAGAAGGAGTTGTTTAGACAATATCTCAAGAAAAATTAAATGAGTTCATTATATTACCAATTAAAAAAAGAAGTAAACAATTAAAAATAATAGTATTAATCACTTTATATCTCAAAATACTAAAAATGTATTCAAATAAAATATACATTTGACATTAATTTTTATTTTTTAAATAAAAATATAAGGCCTACTCTTAATAAAATGTCATTTTAGATCATCGAATTTGTTGAGTCACCCTAAGCTATGATTTGTATACACAAATTTGATGGTTAATAAAATTTCTTAATTATCAAAAAAAAAAAAGTATATTCGAATATTTGCAACAATTTTTTTTAGGTTCTTTTGGGTAACGACCTAATCCCGTCGTTAGGGGAAAGCCAATGGGGAAAGAATTGGGGTCAGAAAACTTTTTGGTAGTAACTTGGGATTTCCTAACCTAGTCCAGATTTGGACGAAATCGGAGTCAGTGAGGTCTAGGGAAATCTGATAACAAATGGGAGATCAAATTATGAATTGGATCACATGATTAGATAGCTAAGACGTTAAGGAATCCGTACGACATTACAGAATCGAATTTGGGCGAGTAGAACTCCCGAAACTGATCTTAGTGTGAATGGGTAGTTCTGAGTGTCATGGGTTGAAGGTGTGTTGTGAAATGGGGGTTTGAAACTCTAAATTCGACTCTCTGTCTCCGTACAAGCCGCCAGGGCCGGCCGCTGTAGCGGGATGGAGCCGCTACAGCGGGACAGTAACGACTTAAGTCGGAAATAAACCCAAAAAAATGTCATTATTCTGCAAACTTCGTTCTTAAGAGTTAGGAGACAACCCCAGGTGATTTCTTAACAGTTTTCCACGATTTTTGGTGTTAAAGGTAAGGATTTTAGTCCCCTAATCCATTTTTCGATCCGTAGAACTTAGATTCTTGGGTAATTATTATTGGGGGAAGGTTTTGACCTGAAGTTAATGATGGTAAAAGCCCTAAGTTGGGTATTGGGATCATGAGGTTGGTCTTGGGTTATTGGGTTTGTTATAATCCGGATAATTAGACCTTAATTTATTGATTCTTGCGTATATTAATTATTTGTAGACCTAGAACAAGCGAAAAGAATCCGGAAAGGGAAGATTCAAGTGCCTTAGGGGGATTCAAGATTGGTTTCGAGATAGGTGATGGTTGTGATTTCATGTTTGTGTGATGTATGTTAGTAATTGCTTCATTGTAATGCATGTATGTATGCGAATGTTGCACTATTGATCACACCTATTGTAAATAAGTATGAATGAATGATTGTATGCCATGAATCAACACTTGATTGTATGATTATGAGAATATACATTGTGATTGTGATTGTGGTATGTTGAATGGAACGGATGTCATGTTCCGACACACTAACTGGGATCGGATGTCACGTACCGATATACATATTGGATCGGGTGTCACGTTCTGACACACTAACTGTGATCTGATGTCACGTACCGATATACATATTGAATCGGGTGTCAAGTACCGACACACTAACTTGGATCGGGTGTCACGATCCGGCACACTAACAGTTTGAGTATGGGTTCCATGAGAGAACCATTGAATTGGGTTCCATGAGAGGACCATTGACTTGTCATATATATACTTGTATAGAGAATGTAAAATTGTACATTGCTCCTGAAATGATAACTGATATTATATATGTTCGGTATATGCGTGTTTACTATGTTGTGACTACTTATATATATGTTTCACTTACTGGAATAGCCGCGTAATCCTACCAGTACACTATGGTTGTGTACTGATACTACACTTGCTCTTTCCTAACCTAGTCCAGATTTGGACGAAATCAGAGTCAGTGAGGTCTAAGAAAATCTGGTAACAAATAGGAGATCAAATTATGAATTGGATCACATGATTAGATAGCTAAGACGTTAAGGAACCCGTACGACTTTACGGAATCGAATTCGGGCGAGTAGAACTCCCGAAACTGATCTTAGCGTGAACGGGTAGTTCTGAGTATCATGGGTTAAAGGTGTGTTGTGAAATGGGGGTTTGAAACTCTAAATTCGACTCTCTATCTTCGTGCAAGCCGTCAGGGCGGGATTTATCCCGCCATGGCGGGGCCGCTGTAGCGGGATGGGGGCCGCCACAGCGGGACAGTCGCGACTTAAGTCAGAAATAAACCCAAAAAATGTTATTATTCTGCAAACTTCATTCTTAAGAGTTAGGAGACGACCCCAGGCGATTTCTTAATAGTTTTCCACGACTTTTGGTGTTAAAGGTAAGAATTTTACTCCCCTAATCCATTTTTCGATCCGTAGAACTTAGTATTTTGCGTAATTATTATTGGGGGAAGGTTTTGACCTGAAGTTAATGGCGGAAAAAGCCCTAAGTTGGGTATTGGGATCATGGGGTTGTTCTTGGGTTATTGGGTTTGTTAAAATCCGGATAATTAAACCTTAATTTATTGATCCTTGCGTATATTAATTGTTTGTAGACCTAGAACAAGCGGAAAGAATCTGAAAAAGGAAGATTCAAGTGCCTTAGGGGGATTCAAGCTTAGTTTCGAGGTAGGTGATGGTTGTGATTTCATATTTGTGTGATGTATGTGAGTAATTGCTTCATTGTAATGCATGTATGTATGCGAATGTTGCACTATTGATCACACTTTTTGTAAATGAGTATGAATGAATGATTGTATGTCATGAATCAACACTTGATTGTATGATTATGAGAATATACATTGTGATTGTGATTGTGATTTTGGTATGTTGAATGGAACGGGTGTCACGTTCTGACACACTAACTAGGATCGGATGTCACGTACCGACATACATATTGGATCGGGTGTCACGTTTTGACACACTAACTGGAATCGGATGTCACGTACCGACATACATGTTGGATCGGGTGTCACGTACCGACTCACTAACTTGGATCAGGTGTCACGTTCTGACACACTAACTGGGATCGTATGTCACGTACCGACATACATGTTGGATCGGGTGTCACGTACCGACTCACTAACTTGGATCGGGTGTCACGATCCGGCACACTAACAGTTTGGGTATGGGTTCTATGAGAGAACCATTGAATTGGGTTCCATGAGAGGACCATTGACTTGTCATATATATACTTGTATAGAGAATGTAGAATTGTACATTGCTCCTGAAATGATAACTGATGTTGTATATGTTCGGTATATGGGTGTTTACTATATTGTGACTACTTATATATATGTTTCACTTACTGGAATAGCCGCGTGATCCTATCAGTACACTATGGTTGTGTACTGATACTACACTTACTCTTTCCTTGTTGAGTACAGGGCGTCTTCTGGCGGCTACTGACAGACCTCAGCTAGGTGACTATTGAGTGTGACCGGATTCAAGGGTGAGCCAATTCTTTCAGGCTGTCATGGATCTCTCTTATTTAAGTCCACTTTTTTCGGACTCAGACTATTTGTTTAGGGTGTTTTGTTTAGTTTTCGGGGCTGCGCCCCCTTTTCTTAGACTTGTTAGTTAATCAGAGTTTTGATACATTGACTTTTAGGTTCTAGGGGTTGTTCTTCCACATTAGTTTGGTTAGTTTTATTTAAACCTTTGGAGTTTATGAGAACTCTATATAAATTCTGCATTTAAATTAGCAAATTAGCGAGAAGACTGTATATACACCACCCTCCTGAAACAAGTTGTGAGATGACGGTATGACACTAGTTATGTTATTGGTATTTGACCAAATTTTCTATATTTCTTCCTTAATTATTTCCTCCATTTATTTTACTTGTCCAATTTTAAAAATTTAACAGATACTTTGTCATTTTGTTATATTACCGGCAGTTTCTTCAATTATTCTAATGTACATAAATTAATGACTTGCATGCTCAACATTAAACACTGCCAGATTAATGACATGTTTAATTTTATTGTACGTTGCTAGACATAATTCGACACGTCTTAGGAATTTGATATGTTGGTTGTTAAGTATTAATTAATTCGTATGGTTAGGAATATGTTATTTCGGAATTAACTATTTTGGAATTAGTTATTTCAGAATTGTTATTTTATTTTTAATGTGGGGATAAGAATAACACTACAGTTATAGAATAATTAAATCTGGATGAGTTATCCTTCGATTTTATCCCAATCAAATATAAAATAAACACATTCTAAAATTAATCTCAATAGAATAATAATTTTTTAAATTGTCTTAAATATATTTATACTTTTAAAGAATGATTAATTTATAATATTAATGAGACCATATATTTATATAAGAATCTTTTGAAAATATATTATCTTTATCGAAATGAACGATGCCCAAATCAATATCGGAGAAAAATATTATCTTAGCGATATTATTAATTTAGTGAGATTTTCACTGCGGACGAAAATATCACTTCCAATCACCTTATTTGAATGTTAAAATATCAGATTGGCATTGATAGAATAAGTGTATTTTAAAGAATTAGCGCCAATTTGAACCAACTTTTAACTAACTAACTATATAAGAAGTAGAGTACCCAAATGGTATTTCTATAGTGAATTCATATCTGATTCTTTGTAATGGAAGTTCAACACATTTGTCGAATTCATATCTCATTCTTTGTAATTGATTGTAGAGTACCCAAATGGTATTACTTGTCTCTTTTTTGATTACCTATGGTTCTTTTTCGTTCGATTTTCATATTATTTGTTCTTGTTAGTGTTTTTTTCTCCGCTACTTCCGTTGTAGCTTCTTAACTAATGTTACTCCATTTTCATACATGTTTTACTTGAATTGAGGTATATGAAAACAGTCTCTCTACTTGTCTACCATCTTTAAGTTTGATCAAGTTTTCTGAAAGGTTAAAAATTTTACTTTTTCCGTTTCAATTTGCTTGACTTATTTTTGACTCGCTACGGAATTTACGAAAATAAATAAGACTTTGAATTTTCTAATCTAAAACTAAAGATGTGTCAAATTTATCAAAATGTCATTTAATGTTGTCGTTTTAAATATGTGAGGTGAAAATTGTAATTAGAGAGTTGCTGGACAAAAAAAAAGAGTCATTCTTTTTTAAACGGATTATAAAGGAAATAAGTCAAACAAATTGAAATGGAAGAAATATTTTTATCTTTTTAAAAGTGCTTATTATTTAATTTTTTTAAAAAGTGAGGTGTTTGTTGACCAAGATTTTGAGAAAAAGAAAATAAGTGATTTTGGGAATAACAAAAGTTGTTTTGCTATAAAGAAAAAGAGTTTTCCCCGAAAGTAATTTTCTGAAAAGCACTTTTTGAGAAATATATTTAGGAGCTCCTTATTTAACAGTTTGGTTTATTACTAATTTTTAAAAGCAACAAATATGTACTCCCTTTGTTTTATATTACATGACCTTTATTAACCTGACACATCTTATGTGAATATTTTAATTAGAGGTATATTTTGTGAAACTGATTTTATTAATGATATTTTGAAGTTCTAAATTTGACTATTCCTCCATCCGTTTCAAAATAAATGTCATCTTAAAATCTTTTTATCCCAAAATAAATATTACCTTAGAAATTCAAGATAATAATTTGTATGTTTTTCTACCTACACTCTTATACTAATACGATAAATTTCCATGTGTTAATAGTACAAAAAGTTTCAAAACACGCATTAGATTGATTAATGACATAACTACCCCTCAAGTCCCTCTCGAAACGTTTCCCATTTCACAAAGCTAAAGAGTGTGGAACATTTTTTTGTAAACAAATATTTTTTTATACACCTAATTAAAACAAATAAATATATGCAAACCTTACACTAGTCCACTAACTTGTGGAGGTAGAGAGGTTGTTTCCAATACAAAGAAGGAGTCAGTGAAGAAAATATAGCAAGTAACACGTAAGTAGTGCAAAGTGTACTAGAAAGATGCAAAACAAAAATACAATAGCGCGATAATCGAAACACACTAAACAATAATAATATCACTAGTACAATGACAAACACCAACCACCCCAAGCAAGACAAATACTACACTACCTTCTAACCTCTATCCTAATATGTGTCCTACACACCCTCCTATCTAAATTCAAGTCCTCGGAACCTAAAGTTGGGTCATCTCTTGTCTTATCACTTCTCTCTCATACTTCTTCAATCTACCTCTGCCTCTCCTCCTACCCTCTATAACCTATTTCTCGCACCTCCTCATTGGTGCATCAGCGCAGATCCTCTTCATATATCCAAACCATCTCAGTCTCGCTTCCCTCATTTTGTTCACCACGAAAGTCACTCCCACCTAATTTAAATTTTGAAATCCTTAAAAGTGCTACAAAAATTAGTAGAGAATACACCCTTTTGCATTCCCATTCATACAATAACTGTATTTTGTAACTGATTCTCCCGCCTTTTTAAGTAACTGAATTTTATTTACATATATAAGTAACCGCTCAGATTTGCTTCTTCTTCAGAGATCCAAAATTTACAGAAGAAGAAGAAAAGCTCAATAACCAATTTTCCCTCTTTGGCTCTCCGTGAAAATGGCTCGAAAGCGTGTTGTTATTTCCATCGTTGTTGTCCTCTTCTTACTCCTTGTTGTGCTTCCCATCGTTGGTAAGCATGGGGTCTCTGTTTTCTGTTCTTGAATTTTCAAATACTGATTGTTTTTTTTTTGTACAGCGAGATTCAGATTGATTAAGAAACGTGGAAAACCCCTTTTGAAATCAGCTCGTCCAACGTCAATTTCACCAGCACTGCCACCGGATCAACAGGCGAACGCCACTACATTTGTACCACTGAGAAAATCGAACTTGAAGGTCAACAATGGCGGAACTGATATGCCGCCGGAATCACTGACTCACAGTCCACTTCATCTCGGCTTTTTGGCTCATCCACCGTCAGTTTTAGCAACACCGCCGCCGTATCAACAGGCGAACGACACTACATTTGTACCACCAAGAAAATCAAACTTTAAGGTCAACAATGGCGGAACTGATATGCCGTATCTCTGAATCACAGTCCAGTTCATCTCGTCTCGTCTCTGCAGGTTGAAGAAATGATGAATACTCAAATTGATTCAAGTTAGAGAAATGGTATTTCTGTAGTGAATTCATATCTCATTCTTTGTAATTGATTGATACAAGAAAACTGTAAAACAGAGTCTTGTTATTCATTCAAATGAAATGAAATAGCAGTGTTCATTCATCTCTATTACTTGTCTCTTTGATTCGATTATCGTAATATTTGTTATTGTTATTCTTCTTTTTCTCTATTATTTTCATTAATGTATTCTCCAAAAAAAAAAAAAATTGCATATGAGGAACAGGTTCTTCCCAGAAGAAAAAATGAAGGATACTAATACTCTGTTTTTGAATTTGGAATAACAGTGATGTTGGAAGTTTATTCATTCATCCATATTACTTCTCTCTTTGCTTCCATTTTGATTACCTCATGTTCGTTTTTGGTTCGATTATCATATTATTTGTTCTGGTTAGTGTTCTTTTCTCCGCTACTTTGGTCGTAGTTTCTTAACTAATGTACACCATTTTCCTACATGTTTAAAATGTTTTACTTGAATTGAGGTCTATGGAAATAGTCTCTCTACTTGTCTACCACCTTTAAGTTTGATCAAGTTTTCTGAAAGGTTAAAATTTTTACTTTTTCCGTTTCAATTTGCTTGACTTATTTTTGACTCGCTACGAAAATTACGAAAATAAATAAGACTTTGAATTTTCTGATCTAAAATTAACGATATGTCAAATTTATCAAAATGTCATTTAATGTTGTGGGTTTAAATATATCATATGAAAAGTTGTAATTAGAGTATATATAAAGTGTTACTCCCCACAGAACAATGGTACAAAGAAGTCATTGAAGAAAATATAACAAGTAACACGTAAGTAGTGCTAAGTGTACAAGAAAGACGCAAACCAAAAATACAATAGTGCAATAATCCAAGCATACTAAACAATAATAATATCACTAGTATAATGACAAACACCAACCACCCCAAGCAAGACAAATACTACACTACCTTCTAACCTCTATCCTAATATGTGTCCTACACACCCTCTTATCTAAAGTCATGTCCTCGGAACCTAAAGTTGGGTTATCTTGTCTTATCACTTCTCTCTGATACTTCTTCGATCTACCTCTGTCTCTCTTCGTACTCTCTCTCTCTATATGTGTGTATCACCTTGTATATCCATTTATTTCATGTATATCTATGTATATCCGTGAGATCTATGTGATATATGCAATATACAATGTTATTTTCAACGAATTCCATTCACACCCAATAAGAAAAAACTATTTAGATTCGCTGATTTCAAATGAAATCTATATTTTTTCCGTTTTAATTTATTTATCATATTTTTTTTAGTCTATTTAAAATAAAATAAAATCTTTGGCAATTCTTTAATTTCAAATTTTTTTCACATGACGTATTTGAGATCACAAGATTAAAGGGTATTTTGGTACATTTGACATATCTTTAGTTTATGACCACGTGACTCAAAAGTCTTCTTTATTTACTTAAACTCCGTATCAAACTTATTTTGGAAAAAATCTAACTTCTTTAAATACTTTATTCTTTTTTCTGTTTTTCTCTCATAAGTAAAATACTTATAAAAAATATGTCTAGATACAAGATAGGACTACTATTTTAGGAAAATTATTTAACTTTTCTATATATAAAACAATTACAAAATTAATTTATTCAAAAAACTTACCTAAGTAATAATCTTTGCCAATTAATTTTTCTCATATACTATATAGGTAAATTCTCATAAATGAAAATAATCTATGCCAATTAATTTCTTCCTCATTAGTCAATAACTATTTAAGTAGCAACACCCAAATATTATCTCATTTTTTATCAATTGAGTCTAGAGAAAGAGAGAATTATGTTGTCAAAGCAATCACATTTTCCGGCAGCCACCATGTCTCCGCCGTCTATGGCGGCCGTATACGATAAACACGGCCCCATAGACACCGTCATCAGGTCAGAAGCACGTATCAACGTACTATAAATTTTCGAGACTTTTACCTTTTATATAACATGACTCAAACTACTAACCAAAATTCGTCATATATTTTAGATCTTACTTTATTTAGTCTAAGTCCTCGTGTTGCATCCCTCTGGATTTGTTTTTCAAAAAAATCACTTTGTTTAGTCCATTTTGTATATAATTTGAAATACTTGGTGAAAAAGCGATAATTTGTGATTATGATTTCGATTTTTTTATGCTTAGAAATTGATCTAGAGTGAAATTCATGTTAACTTATCATCATAAATTTAAATATTTAATACTATATATTATTAGTGTAATTAAAATTTATATATTATGATTTGATATAAATGCAATTTTTATTTTAATGCAGATTGACTGAGATTCCACCAATGGAGATAAGTGAGAAGGATGTGTGTGTTAAAATGCTGGCAGCTCCAATCAACCCTGCAGATATCAATATAATTGAAGGTTTGATTAATTACTTTATCCGTCGCTAATTTCTCATTTTGTTAGAATTTAGAAAAAAATATGTCAATTTATATACAAAAAATAAATAATATTCAATATAATTTATGATTGAGATCTAAGAAAATAAAGTATGTACAGTCTTACTCCTATCTAAGAAAGTGGCTACAGATATAAGCCGACTCTTCAGGTACAAGAGAAGACTTTATAAGCCGCTTACTCGGAATTTGTGCTTTCCTATCTATACGCATCTCTGCCCTACAAAAGTAGAGATAAGATTAATGTATATTCTATTTTTCTCGAACTTTTTCACGTGTGAAATAATACTGAATATATTATTATTGTTATTTTTCGACGAATGACAGGAGTATATCCAACTGGGGCAACACTACCAGCAGTGGGTGGAGGTGAGGGGGTGGGAGAGGTATATTCTGTTGGCTCTGCTGTTAAGACTCTTATTCCTGGTGATTTGGTTATCCGTTCTCCATATATTCCTGGTAAATATTCGAGTCTTGAGTATGAAAACAATTCTGGTTCTTATCCTTTTAATGGGCTTTACACAACGTTTCAAAATGTTTTGACATGTTTTCTATACCGTCTTTGTTCACTTTTATTTGTTCATGGCTCTACTTTGCACGCCCCTTATGTATATAGTTTTAGGTTTTGAAAATAATTTGAGGGGAAATATATATGTGTTTTTTTTAATGTTAAAAGTGAATCTATTTGTGAAATAACGGACAAGTAATAAAGTGAACGCAGTGAGTAGTATTTTTTCATAGGTTCTTCACTTCCGCTATTTTCTTTTCTAACTTGCTTTGAAATGTTTTTCCTTGAGGAGAGGATTATGATCTATCGAAAACCGTTTCTCTACCTCTTAGAGGTAAGGTCTATGACATCCTACTTTTTCTAGACTTCACTTATGGGATTATACTGAATATGTTGTTATTGTTACACAATACTTTTTAAAATTAATCGTACCTCAATATGAATATTAGACTAATAAATCAAGTAATTGTTCATAATATGCTTAATTATGTTTTGATTAGGGTCATGGCAAACCTACAAGGTAGAAGAAGAAAGTCTTTGGCACAAAATACACAAAGACACTCCAGTTGAATTTGCTGCCACTGTTTCTGTTAATCCAGTCAGTGCCTTGAGAATGCTGAATGAGTTTGTCACTTTGAAACCAGGTCGGTTAATATTTTTTTGCTTACTTATCAAACATCGAATACTATGTGTTTAATTTTACAAATATATACATAGGAGACTCAATTGTGCAAAATGGAGCTACAAGCATAGTAGGGCAATGTGTTATTCAGCTAGCTCGACTTTATGGAATTCATAGCATTAATATCATAAGAGATAATCCGGGATCTGATGAAGTTAAAGAAAAACTCATCGAACTTGGTGCTGATAAAGTATTTACTGAAAGTGAGTTGGATGTACAACGTATCAAAACTCTTCTGGTATGATCACTGAATATTATTCACCACAACATTTAATTATATATTTGGTCACATTGAAGTCATACAATATAAAAAAACTATAATTACTAATTTCTAGTTTTTTTTTTTTGCATGTTGTAGGGGGATACTACACCTCAACCTATTTTGGGTTTGAATTGTGTTGGTGGTAATTCTGCTACTTTGGTGGTCAAATTCTTGAAGTGAGATTAACTCTTCTTAATTTAATTTTCAATTATAATTAGTGATAAGTGATTATAATTGTGTTTATTAATAATAACTCTATTTTGTTTTAGGCAAGGTGGTACTATGGTTACATATGGAGGGATGTCCAAAGAACCTGTTACTGTATCAACTTCAAATTTCATATTCAAGGTTAGTTGACCGCTGGAAAATCAACGTTGTTTATATACAGTTGGGTGCAATTTGAAAACATATATATATATATAAATGTTCATATATATATACACATACAATTACAATAGATACTATATCCGCCTGATTTTAGTTAGGATTAAAATACTGTTACGTTGTTATAAAGGAAATAAAATCTCGCTATATTTTGTAAAAACAAGCCCTAACAACTCTACTTATAAAATTTTCCCATTAATGAGACTTTTTGTTGCAGGATATTACATTAAAAGGATTTTGGCTGCAAGAGTGGAAATTAGACAAAACAAAATATAGGGATTGGATCGATTATCTCTTGCGCCTTGTTCGTGCTGGGATATTAAAATATGAGTATGTTCTCTCTTCATTACTCTATCAATAGAGTCGTAAAATTAGGACATGAAAATATGATTCGTCTAATCTGTTTAAGTTTGGATGAGTCAATTTATTGACTATCTAATTTTGGTGAAACTAAAAACTTACGTTCAAATCTTATATTTATACTATAAAAATTTATTTAATAAGATCAAATTTCTCGATATTATTATTCTAAAATTTAAATTTTGATACAGATTTGACGCAGTACATTTTGAAGATTTTCATACTGCTCTTGAGAAGGCAATGGGGAAGCATGGAAGTCAAAGGAAACAAATTCTTATATTCTAAAATAATAATAATAAAGTCAAGGGTAATGTCGTAATTTCATTGGTCATTATGTTGATCAATAAATTAGTAATTAAATATTATTTCTTCTTAATCTCACATGTTGAGATAATGCTGAATTTTTAAAAAGTTCTATTGTTTGTTGTTATAAATTCTTCTTTTCATAAACTTTTTTTAAAAAAAAATTGTGGCAATTTATAAACATTTTTTTTCTCTATTGATGAATGTGCCAAGAATAAACCTTTATTTTGGTGCATGTTTAAGATAATAGAGTAGTAGATCATGGCTTAGTAGGATATTTAATAATGACGTATTTAAGATTTTTATCAAAGAAGTTTACGAAAAATAATGCTTGAAGTGAATTTTGGAACCCTCATAAACTATTAAGCAAATCTCTGATCTTATGTACAAAAGGTTCAAAAATCAATCTCTCTTTCTTTTATATCTATATTATATAGTAATTTTTTAATGAAAAGTTCAGAAATTCATCGTTATTCTTTAGGTTTGCTCCTAATCATATCTTCTTTCATAATATCAAGACAATCAATAGCAATACTTCTTTAGCCAAATATAAATATTTTTTTCAATAATGAGTTATTTAAAAAATAAATTCAAATTAGGCATTGTGTCTAAAATAATTAAGACAATGCAAAATTAGGCATTTTGCCTAAAATAATTTGGTTATACAAAAATCTGGCAAGTTCGGCAAGGACCAGAACGGCGTCGTTTTTTCAGTTTCATTAGAAGTCAAAACTCATAGCTCATTTTGGAAGGTACTGTAATGGCGACTGCTAGGATTGTATCCCTAAAAGCCCTCGTACATGGAGTTTCACCATGGACTCCGCTCTCGCGAGTCCTCAGGCTCCGTTCTCGTCCTCTATACTCCGCCGTGCGAGATTATTCCGCCGCCATTTCGCCGCCTTCTAAGGCCGTTGTCTACGATCAACACGGCTCTCCTGATGTTGTCACTAGGTTAAGTAACTCTTCCATTTCACTTCAGTTTACTTTTCAAATTTCAATTATTTGTAAGTTTATTTGTGTGTGTTGCAGAGTGACGGAACTTCCGCCGGTGGAAATTAAAGACAATGATGTGTGCGTTAGAATGCTTGCGGCTCCGATCAATCCTTCTGATATTAATAGAATTGAAGGTTAGAGTATTTTACTAAGTTTTAGCTTCTTCTGATATATGTGCAGAGATTTATGTTGAGAACTACTACTCTCTCCTCTCTCCGTTTCAATTTGTTTATCTGGTTTTTGATATTGACATGTCAACTCGAAAGTTACAATTAAAGAGTTGTCAATAGTAGGGATCCGTTTTAGTTAGGAGGTGGGAGCTTTGAATATGTTATTGTCTGTGGAGGCTAGTATAACGGAATAACATGTACTTCACTTAAGCAAGCTGTTGTTGTTGGTATAAGCTAATAGCACAGACATAAACTGAAGGATCGTGTTGAACACGACGAAAACAAAAAGATTTAAAATCTATACTCACCACAAATATTGTATTCAAAAGGTCTATGATATTAGGGTTGTTCAAAACCGATCCGAGTCCAATAACCCAAACCGGAAAATGCTTGTTGGTTTAGTTGTATCGGTAACGGTTTTGATTTTTTTCTTTTTTTATATTGGGTTACCACGGTTTGAGATTTTTTCTTAACTGTTTATAATCCGATAGTAAATTAATATATTATGTTTATACCATTCGGTATATAAAGTTCTTGACTTAGGATTTAATTTCATACGTTCATTTCTGTTTGTCTCAAACTCTCAGTTGCTCTACAAGGTGTCTGTGTTTGCTTTTGAGCAAAATGCAATTTATCAACTCATGTGCATGATATTGTATATGGTCGTCATTAGTTACAAGTATTTACAGAAGTATTAACAACATTAACAACAGACAATAAACACATTATAACAGCTCCATATTTCATAGATATCTCTGAAGTGTCCAGGTTTTGCGCCAAATAGGGGAAAAAAATACAGTAGAAATGTGTAGTAAATAAATATTATAACATACCATTAAACACCAAAACGTGACTACTCAGTAGAGAGAAAAAAGCAGTCACTAGCAAATGAAGTAGAGGAAGAGAATGACAATCTCTGTTTCTGCAGTAAGGAGTTTGCCGCTTAAACATGTAGTCTGATTCAAGAACAACCAAGGGATGACTCATTAAGCAAGAAGGTGAGCTTATAACTCCAATGTACAGTACCCATAAATCAGAAGGGAAACAAAGTTGGAAGCATGTCCTTTTTCTTCTTCAAAACCATGATCTTTAAAAAGGTCTAGACGCTTGTTCAATGATGTTCAGCTTGTGTTTGTGTCCAATTGGAGTCTTGACTCTGAATACGGAATTACATTTTAGTATTATGCTTGGTTGGATACAATATGCCAAAGTATTATATTATGAAAGTACTATTACGATGGATTTGGATTGTTCTTGTTACTTTTAATGCAATATATATCACCTAATACATTGGATTTGGATAGTATCAATTTGCCAGTATGAACATCTAATTAGAGTGTACCTTATAAAATAAAATAAAATTACATCTAATAAGAGTGTACGGGTTGTATTGCATATGCACTTTGGTGCATTGTGCTAGAAGAGAAAAAAAAAAAATGTTTCTAAGATCTCAACTTGCTCATAACGCCTATGTTTGGACAGAAGTAGGTCTCATTAGTTCTATATGTTTCAAAGTTAATCAACTTTTGACTTCAGTGGACTAGGGGTGGGGTGGCAGAGGCAATATTTAGCTTTTCTTTGTGTGACTTGCTTTTCGTCAAATGATGCCTTCTTGCCCTAAAGCCTAAAGGTATTTTTTTTCTTTTCTTTCATTTAATCAATCACTCAATCAACTATGCGTCCATCCCAAATAAGGACTAAATATATAACTTGAAGTTTCGAACATTCGATCTCATTGATGGAGGCCTGCTTCAGCCATTCTTTTCTTTCATTGTTAAGACTAGTTTTCTGACTTTCTCACAGAGGAAACATTATTTCACATTAATTGCTCCAAATCTATTGTACCGCAGGAGTTTATCCTGTCCGACCGCCGATGCCTGCAGTTGGGGGATATGAAGGTGTTGGAGAAGTACATGCCATTGGCTCTGCAGTTAAGGGTCTTTCCCCGGGAGATTGGGTTATCCCTTCCCCACCTTCTTCAGGTAGAAATCTGTTACTCATTAAAACATCAAGTTATGCACCCGAAGCATACTTTACTAGACTTAATACCCACTGAAGGAACTTAATTTGGTATTCTGATATGCCTCAATACACCAATGTTTTCGTGCAGGGACATGGCAGAGCTACGTCGTAAAAGAACAAAGTGTGTGGCAGAAAGTTGATAAAAGCACCCCAATGGAGTATGCTGCGACTGTTATTGTCAATCCGTTGACTGCCTTGAGAATGCTTGAGGACTTTATTGCATTAAAATCAGGTTTTCCAAATTTTGAATCTAATGTTTACTGCTTGCTTCCATCTCCCTTGTTAATGTTTTTCATAAGCAGGGGACACTATTGTGCAAAATGGTGCTACAAGCATAGTGGGGCAATGTGTTATTCAACTAGCTCGACTTCGTGGGATTCATAGCATCAATATCATTAGAGACAGGTGGAGTTTAACTCTGCTGAAAATATGTTGTGGAGTCTAATTCTCTGGTTTGAAAACCTTCCTTTGTTCTCTGGTGTGAAAATCTTGCTTTCCTTGGCAACATGCAACTTATGATTAAAGTTTATAATTGCATAAAATAGATGCCTTTCTACAGTTACCTGTTCCTCAAAAAAATAGATGCCTTTCTATTTGCATCTGTAATTCCTTGCTATGGTAAAAATGACCCGATATTACCATTATGATATCATTTTCCTGATATCCTAAATTTCCCCCTTTATTGCTGCTGCAGTTTCCTTATGTTTGACATTAAACTTGGATTGCCTGAGAATTGCCTCTTTATTCAGGAGCATTCAGCAATCTAATGGTACTAAGATCTGCAAGTTTGTTAGAGGCTGATAATCTCTATGAATTAAGAGGGATTTCCATTCGATTGGTTCTCTGAATGTTTAGATATGGTTCTCCAACATCCCGCACTAAAACTTTACTTTCATCGGGAAAAGCACTCGAGGAAAAATTTGCTACAGAGTTCATACTAGCAGTAGCAAATTTTTCCCAAGAGTTGAGTCATCCCTGATTAGTGGTACTATTCTAGGAAAGTTTGAGTCATCCCTGATTAGTGCTGCTAACTTCTGTAATCATTCAACAACTTGCAGCCTAAAAGAACATCTTTCCTTCTATGTAGCTTCCAAACTCCCCTAAAATTTTCAAGGCTGTCTCATGTAATCGCAAGTTTCACTTTAGGACGATGAGTTTGATATATGAAGAGCTTCCTATCATCTTTCTCCATTTCCAATGTTTCTGTATAAATTGTGTTCATTTCCTTGAGTGTTTTTCCCGATGAAAGTAAAGTAATGAATTTATACACAAATAAGGTCTCGGGTTTTTTTAATCATTAATACGCGTATGATGTTAGGTCTTATTAATTTAATACAAATTGCTACTCATGAGGTATAACAGGATTATAAACTCAATTCTCTCAGGGCAGGATCAGATGAAGCAAAAGCCCATCTCAAGCAACTAGGTGCTGATGAAGTGTATACTGAAAGCCAACTGGAAGTGAAGAATGTCAGAGGTCTTCTGGTAACAATCAACAACCATTTTAAGTTGATAATGATTGTGTACTGAACTGTTTATGTAGTGCCATTGCTCCAGGGAATTTTCCTTCATTTCAGTTTCCTCTCTTCCTATCCCCCTTTTCAACCCTATACATCTTCAATGTGTCGGGACAATGTTCTAAAGTAGTTTTCTCTCCATTCCCTTTCAAGTGGTTTTCTAGTTTTTTAACTTTGGTCCGAAATAAGTGATATTTAAAGAAAACAAGAAGGTATTAATTATCTTTCCCTCAAAATTACCCTCATCTATAAATGATTGAACAAACTTGTAAGTCTTTACAATTTCCAGGTTATTTTTAAAAATAAAATAATTCTTTACAATTTCCCATGAATAAATTTGAGAAGAAATAAAGGTTAATAGAGTCAATAGCATCCTTAAATTAAAGTTCCAAAGTAGCTTTCTTAATAAGTATTCAAAAGGCTAAAAAAATCAATGGAGGGAATAGTTTTACTTCTCTTGTACATTTTTTTAATTGGTATTTTCCATTCTAAACATATTTTTATTATTTCCTTTGATGTTGTGTAGGGCAATATACCTGAACCTGTTTTAGGCTTTAATTGTGTTGGTGGCAATGCTGCTTCATTGATCCTAAAATTCCTGAAGTAAGATGGTATTCTTAATTTTATTTTCTAGTCAATTCAACTTGCCAGAAATAAAGACATATATCATGTTTCTTGCAGGCAGGGTGGCACTATGGTGACATATGGGGGGATGTCAAAGAAACCGATAACTGTATCTACTTCGGCTTTTATATTCAAGGCAAGTCTCAAGCATCACACTTTCATGTTCTTCCCGTGAAGAAGTAGCTCTATGGTAGAGTACTTTCAATTATTCCTAAATGAGCAGTAGCATAGGTGAATGAAGTAATGTGGAATAAAGTTGTGAGAACTTGGACGGTAAAATAGGATCTTGAGATGCATCCGCAGTGTTGCAATCTTTGAGTTACTAGGTAGAATCTATTAAATTCTCGTAACCTGCAGGTCATACATAAGTACCTCTATGTTGAAATTTTTTCATCTTCTCCAATTGTAACTGTCCTAAACAAAGTATTAAAACCTCAATGAGGCCACTGTATGGGGAAGTCTTGCCTTACCAGATGTGTGGGCTCAGCCCAACATTGACCACCTTCTTACCTCTCTACCCCAATTCCCTACAAAAGGATAAAAAGGAAACAAATCTCAATAAGGTGTGTATTTTAATCTCAATTAGAACATTTAACGTGGTTGGGGAGGTCAAATAAGAGCCTCAAGTATATGCATTTAAGACCTGTAAAAATTTAATATTGGAACCTAGTGAGTGATGTGTTAGTGTATGCCACGAGGAAAAAGAATACTGAACTGTTTTTGAAACTATATTTTCAGGAGCTTACCTTGACAGGATTCTGGCTACAGAGGTGGATGAGTTCAGACAAAGCTGAAGAGCGCCAATCCATGATAGACTATCTTTTGGGCCTATGTCGAGATGGGAAATTGAAATACGAGTATGAACCCCCCTCTCTCACTTGATGTCAATATGTCCTTGTGAAAGAAAAGTTTTAAGATTGTGATAACTAGAATTTTAATGCAATTGAAAAATTAAAAATTCAGTGAAAATGTTTTTGCGGATGATAGTGTGCGAGGAAGTCATTTGTTAGCCTAATGATGCAAGAAGGATGGCAGATCATTTACCACCCGTCTTAGATGCGGGGATCTGACGTTGAATCTCCTTCATTTTCATACAGGCTGGAAGTAGCACCTTTTGATGATTTTCATACAGCTTTGGAAAAGGCAATGGGAAAGCGAGGAAGACAACCCAAACAAGTTCTTAAATTCTAAGTCATGGGTACTTAACATTACTCTAATTTGAGTGATGTAATCATAAGCTGTGTACCTGTATTAGCCTACATTCGTGACATGTGAAGAGGAGAGGAGTGGATGCCTCAAATCGAAGTGGTGCTCCTTTTTTCACACCACTTTGTCATGTTCTGTTTAGTATTTTGCCATGTTTTTTACACCTCCGTTATTTATGTTTGAATTGTTTTTCCTTGAGCCGAGGGTCTATTGGAAATAGACTACAACCTCTCTACCTCCTAAAGCAGGGGTAAAATATGTGTATACTCTATCCTTCTCAAACCTTACTCGTAAAATTACACTGAATATGTTGTTAATTAGTACGTATGATTCAGATGCATTGGGGTTGTGAGAATAATGCTATGATACACCCTAGTCATCTTCAACTTAAGAGTGCCCACTTCCTGTTAGTAGATAATCCATCAGTAAACTTGAAAGCAAAATCCTCTATGCGCTATTGGGGTAAAAAATTCACTCTTATCTGGGCATTAATATTTAATCTGTACCCACTTTTCTAATAATACTAATTTCTCGATACATACAATGTGAAAAGGGTATAGATTCTTTAAAAATGCGGCGTATCCAACACGCACCAAGCAACATTTTCTAAAGAATCCGAGCATTTAATTATTATTGCCTCATAGAACAAAAACTTGCAAAGCCCTCATTAGTATTATTGCTTATTTTCCAAAGGATAACTCAAAAGTGTTGCAACAACATACCCAGTGTGTAAATCTCACAAGTGGGGTTGAGGGAGGGTCGTGTACGCAACCTTACATTTACCTTGTGAAGAAAGTAGAGAAGTTGTTTCTGATGACCCTCGGGTCAAGTGATTTATACGCAAATTCAAAATTGAAATATCAATACCATTATATTATCAAACTCTTATACAACAGCATATTCGCAAATAATCACTTTAGTTTCTTTCTTTTTCATCCTTATTGTTCTTCTGTTCTATGATTTGTTTACAAACAGCTTTGAGTTTGTAAACAGAAAACGACTAGTTTCTTCTTTACAGAAAATTTCGAGGGGGGGAAGGATTCTTGAGTAGAATATGAATCCATTGATTACTCCCCCATCATGCGCGCACTCCCTTATAACAACCCCGTGTGTATGAAGGGAGGAAAACCAAACTCTCCAAGCTCAGCTTAAAAGAACAATCAAACAGATGTCACAAATGGCTAACCTGCCACAACCAAATCACAGTCCAGACATTGATGAAACAAGCTATTGAGGAAATATAGTATGGATCATCACTTGGTTGTATCGGGATCAAACTTTAGAGCCTCGTTCCATATGAGCTCCTTAATGTCTTCCTCGCTTAGAGATGCTTGTTCAAAGTCGAAGTTGAAAGGAGAAGTGCAAACTGGTTCCTCGTTTATCTCATGGAGACTTATCATGAATGGATGATTCAATGCATCCTCAACTGCATGCACATGAAATCAATAGAAGAATCGATGAGTAAGAAAACAAGTTTAGAAAAGTTAACTTTTTTTATGCAGTGGTTGCCAAAGAGCATACCAGTTATGCGTTTAGCTGGATCGAAAACCAACATCTTTTCTGCAAGATCAAGGGCTAAAGGAGACACATCTGGGAAATGCTCGGAAAATGGTTGCTTTGGAACTTGAGGCAGCTGCTTGACGTACTTCCTAGCATTGTCACTCCTTAGGAATCCAAGATCAGACTCCTCCGGTGAACCTAATAACTTATTTACAGAAAAGAGCAACATAACAGGCTTCATTGTTAGTCTATAAAGACAATGACAATCAAGTAGATCAACTATAGATGAGCCTTAGTGTTAGTTAATGAATATATATACTATTCCCTCCATTTCAATTTGTTTATCATACTTTCTTTTTTAGCCTGTTTAAAAAAGAACACCTCTTTCCTAATTTGGAAACTTTAATTTAAACATCTCATATGACATGTTTTAAGACCACAAGATTCAAAAGTCTTCTTTACTTTAAACTTCGTGCCCTATCAAACTAAGACACAAATTGAAACGGAGATTTAGAAGGATAAGATACAACAACATATCAGTGTAAGCAGATATACCTTAATGATAAGCCCCAATTGCTGAGCATAGTCTCTGCCGGGAAAAAGAGGCTCTCTCTTAATGAGTTCCATCAAAATGCAACCAACTGACCATATATCAATTGCTGCAGTATATTCAGTACAATTAAGTAGTAACTCGGGTGCCCTGTACCATCGGGTAACAACATACTCAGTCATAAAATCTGCCTCGGAAGTGGTTCTAGCAAGCCCAAAATCACAAATCTTGAGGTCACAGTTTGCATTGAGTAGCAAGTTGCTAGGTTTCAGATCCCGGTGAAGAACATTAGCAGAATGTACATACTTGAGTCCACGTAATAATTGATAGAGAAAGTACTGAAAAAGCATCATAAAGAGGATGTTACAAAACTTTGCCAAACCAAAGTCAATATTCCATTGTGCCTATATACACAATATAACTAGCACATACATAAAAACAATGAAGTGTGGATGTGTTAAATAGAAGTTAACAAAGAATTATTTGAAATAACAGCTTAACTAGTTGCAAGTAAGATCATTTGCTGATTTTTTATTTTTTTTGATAACCGAGAAATCTCTAAGAGCCAGTGATGCACCATTCGAACTCAATGGATGATCAGCCCCACTGAGAAACATCATATTAAGACTAAAGTAATTTAAACTACCATCATTCACTTTCTAGTAATGAGATACTGAAGACTCCGGTATCAAGCAATGCAAGTAAACAAAGACGGGTTCAATGGAAATTGGCCAAACTAAATAGGCATTAATTATGACAGCACAAATATGGTTAAGCTTGGTCAGGCAATAGTAGTTCTTTATTTTTCTTTAGTGGGTGAAACTCTGTATACAGTAGATGGTGAGAAATTGATAAATTGTTGTGCCATCACAAAAAAAAGGCAGCCCGGTGCACTAAGCTCTTGCTATACGCAGGGTCCGGGGTACGGCTGGTACACAAGGGTCTATTGTACGCAGCTTTACCCTACATTTCTGCAAGAGGTTGTTTCCAGCTCGACACAAAAGAAGAAAAAGGAAAAGCTGAACTTAGATAAAACATCCAATTTGAGCCTTCAACATGCAAGTAAACATAACCAATCTCATTCAGATTACCCTAAAATTTTCTCCTGTGTAACTAGAAATCGTGGAATTGTTTTGGAAAGAAGCATAAATTGCAAATAGCATCAGATACAGGAGGTTACAAAATAAAAACACCATCAACAAACCAGCTAATAAACAAGCTAGTGAAAGGAGTTACTCCCTCCATTCCACTTTATGTGGAACTATTTCTTTAGTAGTCCATTCGAAGAAGAATTTTACATTTCTAAATTTCCTTAATGACACGGGTGCAACAACATTTTTGGAAAGTCGGAGTAGTTCATTGAACAGTTCTGCTGAGAACACTATAAAATGTGAAATGAGCTTTCAAATTATGTAGCCATCTTAAAACCTTAAAATGGATAAATTGGAGTGTTGTGTTTGTTGTATACTAGTGAATATTCAAGTTCTATCTCGTTCTCACTAATTCTGTCAAATAAATCCAGAACAGCTAGGATGAACAAATTGCTTTTGTCGTTCAAGCACACCATTTGTGCAGGTGCTAGTTTATTAAACTTGTAACTATGATCAGGGAAAACTACCCGTTTCCACAGTATGTAACTTCATAGCACATCATCAAACAAAGAATCAGTAATCAGCATAACCAGCAAGTTTGATCTTTTTCATCAAGCATCAATCATAATTGTACGTATAACAAATTACTAAGACATTCTATTCACATAAAAATTGGATTTTCTAACTGTCACAGAGTGATTGTTATATATAAATTATTTAAAATTTAATGAAAATTGAGCATAAGTAGAGAGGCATACATACTTGACAATGATCTTCTGTGAGGGCCTGTGAAGAGCGTATTATCTGATGCAGATCAGTATCCATTAGCTCATACACAATATACACATCATTGAATTCCTCTCTGTCTGGTGGTCTTACTATATCTTTTATTTTGATGACCTGCAGAACCAGTACACCAATATCAAAATCTAGGAATATTGATAACCAAATTAAAGACGCTATAGGCAAAGTAATAAACTTCGTTTCAGAAACTATTGAGTGAAAACATAGTCTTTATCTTCAGATACATGACAGTCAAACTTAAGATTCCATTAGCACTTGGCACAAGCAAACAGAAGATATATATACTTGAAAAAGGGCGAAGGGAAGACGAAATGAATCTCAAAGATTAAGCATTATACTAGTTAGCAATTAATTTGAGAATACATTTTCATGATCCATGTGAGAAAGAAGTTTGATCTCGCGAAGAGTCCTCTTTGCATCAATTCTATTTTCAAATGCATTCCCAATTTTTTTGATGGCTATCTCCTCCTTTGTCTCCGAATTCGTAGCACAGCTGCAGGGGAACCCAACAAAATGTTAATTTGCCACCCAATAAGACTTAACAAAAATAGAATTCAAATCAAATCAATAATTCACCATAGTTATCCCAATTAAAATAATGAAATCCTATAGTTTGACACTTGTTTCTCAATCTCACTAAGGCAAAAGACTTTAATTTTATGCACAACTTTACCCACAACAGAAAAGGGTCTCAATATATGACCCAATCATCGCACTTTTATATCCTTTCGAGGCTTATCAGACATGCATCTATACATATGAGCTATGGAAGTACACACAAAAACCCCAAAATTCTAACAAAAGCACCAACTTTAGGAAATTTCGATATCCAAAATGCACACACATGAGCTGATCCAGGATAACTGCATTCATTTCTATCAGCTCAGACCATGTTTGTGTGCCTCAACACCAAACTTGAATCCCAACTGACTTTAAATCCTAAATCCGCAATTTACACACCCAAAAGAATCTTGCAGCAGGTTTAACTACACCAGTTATGTATAGACATGCCAAGTTCTCTGTACCACCCTCTAAATCCTGAATTCGTCTCTGTAAATTCGGCTAGCATTTGGCCATAGATTTTGGGAATCAAATTTTACAAAAATCTGATCTTCAAATGTTTTCAATTTCCCCAAAACTTGCTCAGACCAGTTTCTCAATTTTAGGACTTCCACTCACACAAAATCCATAATTCAAAAATCATAACTTCAAAAACTGAACTTTTTCAAATTTCAACATCAAAATCTAATAGCTGGAGCTGAAAATAAGAATTTTAGGGATGAGTGAAGTACCAGACGATTCCGTAAGCTCCACGGCCTACAGGTTGAATTGGAGGGACATACTTTGAGGTAACTTCAAAGAAGTTACCCACAACATTGTACTCAACATATTTACCATCCCGAGTTGGAATCCCTTTAATTTCCACTGAATTTTCAATGTTTTCAGCATCCATTTCTGCTCTCTTGGTAACCCTTTTTTGCTTCTGACAGAATTTGATTTGGAATGTGAAGAATCTCAGAGCTCTGTTCAAGAAATAGCAGAAAAAGCTATGGGGGGAAAGTGTGAACGGATACAAAATGAGTGGACCCGACCCGACTTTTGTTGGGCTTTTTGAGTTTGAATTTTGAAAGGGATTCCCTCCCTCCTCATTCCCCCCACCCCGTATTACTCTGTTCCGTCCTAATTTATGTAGGATACGATATTTAGGAAAGTAAGGAATTTGTGATTATTAATTACTATATGATAAAATTTAAAGTTAGATGTACTTACTACATAGGCGGACCTATATGGTGAGGAAGGGTAATCGTGTGTACCTGTTAACTTTGGATTATTTTTTTGTATATATAACTTGAGATTTTATTAGACACGCTAAGACACAAAATAAGTTGGGTGTATGGTTTGAAATAGCTACTTAGTTCCTTTTTTCGACTTGAATGGCGTGGGATAAAATGTTTTACCAATAACGAAGTAATAATATGCTTTAACTAATATGCATCTATCCTTCATGATATATATATTTGTCGTCTTTGAATTTCGAATCCACCTTTAGTTACTAAGTAGGCGTTTGGCCATGCGATACCATATCACGATATGGAATCGTGAGATGGAAATGGAATCAGCGTTTGGACATGCGATTTTACGCTGATTCTATATCATGAGATGTGATTCCATATTTTCCAAAAACCATGATATGGGAATTTCATATCATGATTTGAGATTTTTTTTAATACAAAAATTGATCCACAAGTTTATATTTTGTTAAAACAACCCCACATTTATATCTACTAACCATTTATTTCATATGTAAATAAAATTTATAATCACATCATTATTTTTAAATTTATTATTCTCACCAACATATAGTCACTTTAACTCACACCAACCGATTGTTGAGTAATAAATTTGTTCTCTTGATTTACTCCAACACCTAATTTATTAGTTCTATCGTTTTGTACTTATTACAACTTATAGTTATATCTATTTGAACAACAGAGCAGATCAAATTGATGCAGTGAAAATTGTCATAGCTTGTGCAGTGTTACATAATTATTTACGAGAATACCAAAGGACTGACGAAATATTTATGGTCTATGAGCATGAATATATAGTTGCGGATGATATTGACCAACAAATGGCTCAAAGTAACAATGTTGGTTCGTCTTCTCGGTCACATGATCGAGAAATGCAAGTTCAACGTGAGGAAATTGTCCATACTATGTGGAAAGATTATATTAAAGACTAGTACACTACAATTTATGTTCAATTTTTTTTTATTGAATTAAAGTTTAATGAATTAAAATTAGATGAAACAGTTACTTAAGTGGAGAACAAATAGCTTTGTAATAATTTATTATGCGATTTTATAATTTTTTGTTTATTTGGTAAGATTGAATAAACAATTGAGCTTATTTTAATAGTTTTACAACTTATGGGATTCTTATGTTTATGAGAAAATATGTAACACAAAAATTTCATATCGCATGTCCAAACAAAACTTTAATTTTATCTCATAATTCCATATTATGATATCATATCATGATTCTAGATCATGATACCATATCGTATGGCCAAACGGGCCCTAAGAATAGGAAGTTGTTATTTTTTTATTTTTTTGAGATTGATTAAAAAGAAAAGAGACCGATGAAGTAGAATAATTAAAGCAAGGGGTCATATGTTTGTGAAGGAGTAGTTTTGTATATTTGGTTCACATGAAAAAAATGAGATATACAAGAAAATTAGAATGATAAATATATCATTTTATCTTAGAATTCTACACTCAAATTATAATTACAATAACAATATATTTAAAATAATTTCATAAGTGGGATTATATTCTCAGATTTATTCCTTTTTATAAAATATGGTATAATATACCACAATTATAATACGAATATGTATCACATAACCTTAGGACAATAATATTTTTTATATATATAAATGACAAACATGTCATTTAGCAAGTCATCATGTTTAATTAAAGATTACTGTATTAAGTAAGTCTTGATGAAATCAATCCAAGATTCAACACCCTATCTTGTTGATATGCTCTTTATCCTTAAATTAATTATTTAATCCTAGTGACCAAGTAAACTTCATTTTCTGTTTGATTACTTTTATCTTATTATAATTTAGCCAAATTATTGTTCCCTCCTTTTATTTATATGGTCAAGGGACATTAAAGATAAAGAATAGGGATCGTCGTTGGTGTATAATAGAGTTTTTCTATCAAATTTCCAAGGTTAGAGATCTCTAGAAAATACTATATAACATATCGTGAACTAAAATATTGAACGGACCACTAATTCAATTATCCCTCGGAGACAAAGTCAATAAGTACCATGTATCGTCCCCCCTCCCCCCCAAACCCCGCACTAATTCGCATTGGCAACCCAATTATGTTAAAAGAGGAGAAGTTCTCTGAAACAATTGAGGGGTAGCCAAATGAACGGAAAACTTATTTTTGCTTTTCGCATGCCAATCATGTCAAGTATATTAAAAATAGATTTTCTTTTTTACATATCTATTTTAACAAATTGAGATTTTCTTATCATTAAAAAAACAATTACTTAAAATTAATTGAAGTAATAATAATCAAATATAGATTTACAATATCTCAGAATTATAATTATGAGATAACCTAATTTTAAATCAAACAAGCCCTAAATTTTGTAACGCACATTTGAAAAAATACTATAGAATAATATAAATATAATAATAACACAATTTATCGACGTTAACCCTTAATGAAAAAATATGTTTAAATGGTCGTAATCGTTGACAACTCAACCAACATCCATGAGCTACCTTAACTATAGCTTCTTCTTTCTAACTATTTGACTTAGGTCATTGCTTGCGTTAGGGTCGAGGCTATATTGTAAGAATTAAATCTATCATTATCTTAAATATATGGTAATTAGAGAGGATACCAATCAAAAATTGACTAATTTCAACAACCAAAACTCAAAAGAAGAAAGAAACTAACAAGAAAAGAAAAAAGAAAACGATTTATAATACTTTCGTGTAGGTTTTTGTAACTTATTTCCATCTAATCTTAGAAAATAAACATGAAACGTATGGTTAGAAATTAAACATTATGCATTGAAATGTGCGTTTAGACATAAATTGAATGATATTTAAAAGTTCATGTATAATATTTAAAATTGTATTTAAGCAAAACATGTATTCTACTTTTAAAAGAAGAAAAAAAATTGTTAGAAAAGAACTCCAATTGAAAAAATTATGTTAAAAAAAATTAAAAGTTGTATGGGACAGAGTTGGGTTGGTCAGTAAAACATTCTGAAATTAAAAGTTGCAGAAACGAAGATGTTGCAATAAATAAATGTGTAATCATACTAAGAGTGTTAGATTAGAAATGGAGAATCCAGGATAAGGTGGGATTGAGTTCGATGGAGTACAAGAAGTGAAAAGCGAAATTGAGATGATTTGAACGTGTGAAAAGAGATGTATGAATTTTCTAGTGCAAAGGTGAGGGAGGCTAGCTATAGATGATTTTAGGAAATGTAGAGGTAGAGCAGAAAAATTAAAATCAAAGAATGACTCAGTTTTAGCTTAATTGTTCTTCCCTTTTGATTGTGATTGGATTTGATTCATCCTTTCAATTTCGATTGACTCTATCTCAAAATTCATAATCTTTCTCTTACCTCCTTTCTATTTAAGAAAGAAAATGTGGATATTGAAACAATTCACTTAGAATGCATGAATGATTATTGCTCCAAATTGAATTTTCCTAATGAACTTGCGATATAAGAGCAATTGAGGAAACAAAGTCAGACGAAAATGAACATATTTTATGAATTGTTGCCATCCGTCAATCCAATCTACCATATAGATAGAATAGACATGAGTTTAGATAAAGGAATAGTAGAGAGAGATGGAAGGTTATTTCATATTTGTCCTTTGATTTTGTTACTACCTGTTTTTTAATTATTGTTATTTTACTTGGAGATAAGACAAGTTTGTCACTTGTCTATATTTTTATTACTCAAACAAAGTGACTATTGCACAATTTATCACATAAATATTCCAAATTCCAAGATTGATATTGAAATAGAAAAACAAATACATCTATGCTAGAAAAATTGATACAATATATAAATTAATTCTTCATCAACACATATGAAGGTTAACTACCTTTAAAATTAAAACTTATCAACTATAAATTAACAATATTCCCAATTAAGAAAAAAAAAAAGAGATTTTAATTAAATAAATAAAGGTATACTATAAGCTTGAAGCTATGAGGAGGAAAAAAAAAACAGGGGAAACAGAATTTCCCATTATTATTTACACACAACTTCCTCAGCTCCACAAATTTTGAAGAAAAATTCATCATCTATATGATCCATCAGAATCAACACCAGAATCAAAATAAATCGGAGATTCTCCCGGAGTTTTTCCATTCCCTTTTTTATTTTTCGATCCACCATAAACAAATTCAGCTACAGATTTAAACAAAGAATTCACAATTTTCACCGTTATTTGTCCTCGTTTTGGTGGAGGAAGATAACTTTGCTTCTTGTTCTTGTACTGTGCTTCCATTTTTTTCTTCTATGAAGAAGAGATTGTGAATAATAAATAAATTTTGTGGTGAGAAGAGAGAAAAAACAGAGTGAAGAAACTGTTTGGTAATTTTTATTGATTTTTGCTGAAATGGCCACATATAAATAGCAGTTTCAGTGAGGACTAAAAGTGAAAATTTGAAATACTTGGTGAACAAGGCTGCTACAGTTGCTTAGCTCACTGAACCTACTGTTAATGACGTTTTATTTATATTATTAATAACTAATTATATAAAAAAAAAAAATAGTATAAGGAGTTTTTTCGTATAATTATTTGATATTCGAAATTTATTACTCACTTGATTTAAATTAGTGCAATAAACTAAAATTTTAAATAAATAATCGTGCTTATTAGAAGTTGACTTCCTTTGTTATTTTGTTTATTAGGACTTAGGAGGAATACTTACTTAATGATTAAGAGTAGGAAGATTCTAAAAGAATAATCCAATTTTCCTCCCACACTCCGACTCACACAAACAAACAGAAAAAAAAATAAAAAATCATCACATTAAAGTAGTTCTAATTCTATGTATGTTTAAATTTTGAAGTTATAATATGAAATATTAGTCGAAAATGAAAGTTCAAATTTTCGTTTGGTTATAAATTTTGAAGTTGAAATCTGAAAGTTAGGAAATTTCAATTTTTTAGTTATGTAAGCCAATATGGAGTAAATAATAGCTCTTTTCGCACTATGGGTAGGGTTTTTTCAATTTAAAGACGGTATTGATTATGAATTATTTTATTATTTCGGGGTCGCCACTTGAAATTGAGTTATGGTGTTTCAAGTCACTTTTTTGTTTAATTCCTAATCAAAAGGAAATGACTCGTTATTTGATCTGCGAAATAGAAATTCGGGTAAGGAATTTTGTTGATCGAGGGGAAGGTATTAGGCATTCCTCGAGTCCCGTGGTTTTAGCACGATCGCTTTTATTAACTTATACGTATTTTAACTATCTTTTGGATATATTTTTGTAGGCCATGATTTTCTCACATTTTTTATTTGGTCTCGACCTAGATACGTAACCGCATTCTTGGTCTTGACGTTTAGAGACATAACTGTCTTCTTTGCATCACACCTAATAATTTTGTTTATAAGTCTTATTTTAAATTAATGATAGTTCTTATATTTTTGGCCAAGGTGCATCACCGCATCCTTGAGTTTTTTTTTATTCCTCAAAAAAGATGCGCAACCGCATTCTTAATCGAAACAAATATTTCTAACAAATATTTTTAACGTGCATAAAACTCACCTAATATTAAAAGTACTTACTCTTATTTTAGTGATTTCTAGACAACTAATCTTCTCATTTCATTATTATATTAATCAATGATATTTTTAATTAAATTAGTCCACATATTCAAGGATTCAACCAACCTAAAATGGAGTAAATTTAAGTTTAATAACATAACTTATTTGTTTGTTTATTTGGGTAATGACCTATTTATCCAAAAAAAAATACATAAATTAAAACAGACAATTGATATCAACATTAAGCTACAACAATATCATAAAAACAATGACTTAGGCACAACAAAATAAAATTCTTACATAATAATGAGATTTTATTCATCTTTTAAAGATTTTCACTAAGTAATAACATAAATATATAACTCAAGATTGCGAGCAGTTTATTTTAACTCTCAAAATAAACTCAAGATGTCAATATTCATTTCAATCAAATTATGAAGGAAACAAAATTATAAAAAAAAAAACTTATCACATAATTACATCAACTTTCATAAATAAATTAAAGAGATAAGGTAAAGTTAAACCTCAAATAAAGAAAATAAGTACCGCAAAATTTAACCGAAATTCGATTGAAATACACACAAATCTTTTGTTGTTGGTGTGTGTTTTTGCTGATTTTTTTTTTTATATGTGTGTGCGTCTGTGCAATATATGGGAAGTGTGGAATTTTTGGGTTTTGTCCGATGTGTTTTGCTGATGAATGTCTGTGTATATGTATGTAGTGTAGGTGTGCGTGTTGTGGAGTAGTATAGGGGGTAGTGGGGCAAGGGTATGGGTAGTTTAAGTTATTATTATTTATTTTTTATAAATTAAATATAAATATAAATAATAATATTAACTAATTATTTTGAACTAATAAAATATAAGAAAAGTCAAATAGCTAGTCTAAAAATATAATTAAGAAATACAAGCTGGGGTTTTTAAAATTTAAATTAAAAGAAAACATATATTTTTTGTAGTTTTCAAATCTTTTAAAATAAACTCACTAAAATACGGTGAAAAATAAAATATTTAATATAGACCTAGAAGAAATATTTAAGAAATAAAAAATAGTAGCTTCAGAGAAAAGGGAAAATAATATCTTATGATTGCCACTAATCATAAGATGTATGTGGAAGTGATAGTTTATTAATTATTAGAAAAAGATTTATTGACTTTAATAGTTACTCAAAAATACTTTTTCTCTTTTACTTCAACTATATATAGTCAATTAGTTTGAAAAATAAATTATGTAGAACTTTTTCAAAATCTATAAAAGGAAGCAAAGACTGACCTGCAACTTTCATGTTAATTTCCTATGAATTCAATTCGAACTAAATTCATACACATACAACCTTATTTATTTTTTACTAAAAAAAAAACACTACTAGTACAATTATAATAGTCAACCATGGTATAGTCAAGTGTTTGAACTATAATTGAAATACAATAATAACATATTTAATGTGTTCTGAATTTGAAAAGATTGGAATCACAGATCTTACTTATATATTGTGTGACATAGACAGATAATTTTTAATAGATTTTTTGCCTTCTTTAAAATATCCTGAATAGTTTAGGTAGATCAAGCCTCTTTTTCAAGGAGGACTATTTGAGGTTCTTCTGCTTTCGAGTTAATTAAATTACTTTATCTCGAATATCTTTTGATAGACTCTAAACTCTAAAAAAACATTTTCATAAATAGATAGAAGAATTAGAAAAAATTCATGGAAAAAAAGATGTAAAATACATAAGACTACACATTGCAATTGGTATAATTTTCAAAGATTTTTTTGTTTTTGAAGATATACGAGGATCAAGTTAATGTGGGGGAGGGCGGGGGGGGGGGGGGATGAACCTAGTCCTAGATTAATTTTGAGTATTTTTACTTTATTCTAGATGCTACTACAATTCCTTCTAGAAGCTTCAATAATTAGCTAATCATAAAAATAAAAATAAAGTAAAAATACAATAAGTACTCATTTTTAAAAAGAGTTCATTTTGTCTTTATCATTATCAGTGGTTCACTTAATATGAATTAAAATAAATAAAACTATAATGGACAAATTTAAAAATAATAATTAAATTTATCTTAATTTTTTAAAATAATAAAAAATACAAGATAATTATTTTAAAATATCACGATATATAAACTTGAAGTTGGTGTCTAGAGTCAAGAAAGTGAGTTTTTATTTTTTATGATTGATATGAGTTTTACTGAAGAAAGACTACTTTTTAATAATATAAAAAGTACTCCTAGTAGGTGCCTTCTTTTTTTAAAAAAAAAAATATACATATAAATAATATTAATGGAGTACTTTTCAATAATTATACTATAAAGACTTATAAAAATTAATGATAAGAAA